>JXCR01139290.1:56294-86887 GCA_002079205.1 Phalaenopsis hybrid cultivar
TATATATATAATTTTAAAAAAATATGAAGTCAAACTGACCCAATGTCTTTCATAATTTAAATGAAAGAGCACTGCACCTCAAGCCACGTATTTATCCCGAAAGATAAACACAAGACTTGATGGTGAGACTCAATCAAATAAACTAAAAAACATATGACATTCGTTTGGTTTGCGAAAACCTTTTTTTTTATTTGTAAGCCGACAAATTCTCCTATTTAATACGAAAAATTAAATAGGGTTTATATTAAGCTGGGTTCGGAAAAGCTTCCTATAAGTGCAAACCCCTATAGTTAATTACATCTTAAATGATTGAAGTCACTCAAGAAAACTCTTAATAAAAATCAGGGGATATTATCTACAAAGAGGTCAAAGGAATATGACTTTTTAAAGAGATCGAACAAAGAGATGTGAAAGGAGAATGTCTCAAATTCGAACATATTATTTTAAAATCCAAAGCAAGAATAACTAAGGGATGTCATAGATCATAAGGAGAACCACAGTGACTTTCCAAGCTATCCTATGACTTGACTTCGGTTTAGAGGATAAATATTTAAATGTTTCATTTTGCTAATTGCATTTAATTAGGGTCTACATCCATGTGAAACAATCACACGGATAGCCTGAAATATGTGAGGATTTATGTCGTGACGAACAACAACCTCAGAATCCTAAAACAAGTTAGAGCTTATATTGTATAACAAAGTCATACAAAAGCATAAAGATAATATTGAGACTTATGTCGCACTAGGCGGACAACCTCAAAATCTTATAGCTTGGTTGTTTAATTCTAAAGAAAACATAGTTTAGCTGTTGTAGACATGTTATGTTGTTGAAGATGATCGTGCTGCCCAAAATGTTAACTCCAAGCTCCTCGTCGTGGTAAGTTTAAGTTTTCTAATGTTTCAAGTTATGATGTCAAATCAAGTGTTCCTAAGGGTCATGGTTATTTAAATATTATGGGGCATATTAAAATTGATTAGAGCAATGCCGGTTAGGATCCTACGGTTCCCTCATTCCAGTACCACTACTTTCTTTCAGATTCACTTAGTCAAATCAAATCACTAAACTCAACTCAATGAGTTTCATACGTTCATTTAGACCGTGAGAAATCTAGCTAGCAACCGTAAGTTACCTCCTCCTAGGGATTTCCGATCATCCGATAGAGACGTCTTGATTTAGTTGCAATTTTTTTTGTTTTGTGATGTTTGTGATTAAATTTTGAGTTGTCTTATATTTCAAATGTTGTGGCGGTGAATTTTATCTTGTTTGATTTTTAAATTTTTATTTTGTGTTTTTTGGCCATCATAGCAGTTTTAGTTTTCATGTAGAGTGACATCATTGTTTAACATGTAAGTTCAAGACAAGAAGTACGGAAAGGTAAATGTAATAATTTAAAAGCGTACATGTCGATTCTTCTCGTTCCTCCACCTGAAAGGTTAACTTTGGCAGTGTATATATATAATTTTGCAAAGAATTTAAATTGCAGGAGTAGATGAAGGTGTAGCTACCAAACCCCAAGTTATGATTTATTGAGCCTCCGAAGATCTTAGTGGATGATTCTAGGACAAAATATTCAAAATATCCAAAACATTTTAAAGTGTTTGGGGTATGACCCTAAACTACTTTGAAGATCTCTTGAATTATTTTGAGTTCATTTCTGAACTTATCATATTGTTCCACTAATCATTCGATTTTAGAGTGTTGTTACCTCATTGTCTAATGAAACTTGACAATTCAATTATCTCAAGGATAAGAGGCTTTAGTCAATATAATGTTTTACTTAAAGGTTATATGGATGAATGCCCCAAGCTTTAATCATTAAAGATTTTTACTTAAAGGTTATATGGATGAATGCCCCAAGCTTTAATCATTAAAGATTTGGTGTCCATCACAAATGGACTTGAAGCATTTAAAGATGTTGATCCCCAATTATATTATCTTCTAAATCCAATCAATTGAGTTTAGACATCGATCCTAGGTCACTACCAAGCCCTTAACAATCATAAAAGTTAAAAAGGTGGCGGTTAAAATTTTGGTTTAAGTGACATATATTCTTATTGAAAGATCAAATCATCCTTAATTTTAGGCCTAAGATAAGTAAATAATCATCTTCCTAGCTTAAGCCCATCATTTAAGAATCATTTGATCTTAATTGACTTCCAAGTCATGATGATTAGGGAAATTATGATTTTATTGATATTATGAAAAAGGTGGTAAGAGAGTTTCTACCTTTAACCCATTGCACTTCAATCCTCCAATACGTTCATTAAGGATCAAAATTACCCATCCCCAATGGTTAATCCTAAACTTTGATTAAAGTACCAAAATCTAAAATTATCACTTTGCCCTTTGGGCTTTTCATCTTAAAATTCTTCAAACGAAACTCAAATGGCCTTGAAAATATTTAAGTATCACATCCATGGATTAATTAAAATATCAGAGAGGAGAGTGTAATTTTTCAAAATTTGATTTAATTTAAAATAATTATTTTAACCTAAAAAAAAGATTTTTCAATTTTAATTTATTTAATAAATCAAAGTAAAGTTTTAATTTATGGGAATACTTAGACAAAATTTAATGATTTTTTTAATAATATTGTAATTATTATAATTATTTAAAGGTCATTTTTAATGATTATTTAAATACAAAAAATATGTTTTATTCTTTAAAAATCACTTTTAATTTTTTTTTAAACCCTCATAAGTCCAAGAAACTTAGAAGAACAAATTTTATATTTTGATGATTTATTTTGAATTTATTATAAATATTTTAATGGGAAATAAGAAAATTGCATTTTTAGGCCTTTAAAAATTTATTTTAATTTAGAAAAATATTTTAAGGTGTCCTAAGTGATCAGGGAATAATGCACACATTTTGAACTATTTTTTATATTTTTGAAAATTTTTATTATTTTTATTATTTTTAATTAAAAATATACTTTTAAAAATAAAATATTTTCACAAAAATAGATTTTATTTTTATTAAATGCCACTAATCATAAGGAACTCATAAAACTATTTTTTCATAATTTTTTAAGTTTATTTAATTTAATATAATTTATTTTGTGCAAAAATACTATCTTTACTTACAAAATTCACTTTAATGATCAAATCAGCTTAAATAAATTTAAATTTTTTACAATGAGTTAAAATGACCTTTATGAACAATGTGAAATTGATTTTGTCAAATTTTTATTTATATTTAATTTAAATAAATTAATACAAGGCAAAATTATGCAATCAATAACATAAATATACAAAATTATTCAAATCATCAAAATAATTTTCCTAAGCTCTAACAAAATTGATCCCATAATTTTTTGAGGAATATTTTAATTTATATAATTAAATAAAACTAAAATAGTCATTTTGGCTTGAAAATTAGAGTTAGAAGCACAAATGTGCTCTCTGACTTTGGAAAAATCAAAGGAGGTGTCCTCTGTCATAAGGAATCAACCCTAAAAATTTCAACCCATGGTGATTAGTATTTAATCATAATGAATTAAAATAGCTTAGAGAGTATTTAATTAATTAAAAATCATATACTTGACAAATAATATTTATTTTTAGTCCACATTATTCTTCTCTGTTCAGTGAGCAAAAGGATATTTTTATTTTATTTTTATAATTTTTCTACAGAAAGTTATGACTTTTCAAAGATCAGGCATTTATTTAAATTAATAAATCCTAAATTTTCTATTCATCCCAGTTAGCACCACGTAAACGCGTGACATCTCCGAAGATCCACACGGCGTCCTCTGGTTCGGCGCCACCATCTAACTCGACAACCACATGTACCGCTGTTCACACATGAAGACTCCATCCGGCTTGAACTCATTCATCCGTTCAATACACACTCGATCAGATGGCTCTCCATCATCGTCCGCGATAGCCAGAGCCTGTGAACTGATAAACTTCTATACCTAAGAACTTACTCGATACTCAACCAAATCATGTGGGTATGTTCCTACATCTTCATCTACTCAACGAGAGCACATTCATACGGTTGCAATGCATGAAATTAAACTTCACTTCACATTTGGTGAAAATCGTGCTCAAGATTAGGGTTAATGGTCAATACCTTTATCTAAGAGGGCAGACCTCAATCAGATGCTTGTAGTAGCTTCAATGGAGTCCAACAAGCCTCCTGAATATGTTGGTTTCCTCTGGTGTAAGCTCCAAGTAGAAGTTCATTGAAATGAGGAGCGGCCATGGTGTAGGAGTGGTATGAAGAGCTAAACAGAGGTGGATTTCAATGAGAATCTTCCTCCCTTGCTCTAGGGAAGCTCAAGAGCAGTTCAATTTGAAGTTTGGGGGAGTTTTGAGGATGGTCAAAATTTGTCATGATTTTGAGCTAAAAAATTGAGCTCACGTGATGGGAGAAATGGCCAAGAGATGGTTGCAATGAGCTTAAGGAGTCTTGGAGGAGCTCTGGGAGCAATTTGATAGAGTTTCCCTAAGGAAATTGGATTGCTCTCTTTTTTGGCCATGGGATGGGGTTTAAATAAAACGACCTAGGGTGGAGCTCAGGGCTTCAAATAGGGTGCAATGTGGAGCTGAGGTGGAAGGATTCAAAGTGCTAGAATCCAATTAGAGCAAGGAATCTTGGATGGGTGCTTTGGGTTTTGATTTAAGGGGTGACTTTTGGTTTTAGGGTTTTTCGGTCACTAGGTCGGCCGACAGGGCTAGGGGTGGTGGCCAGAGAAGTCAAGGGAGTCAGGAGAGGGTTTATGATGGATAGCCACTAATGGTTAGTGATGATGGTGAGAAAATTTGGTTTTAGGCCATAAATGTGGGTGAAATCCCCTAAATCAAGGAACCATTGGTCCAAAACTCAAATAGAGTGAGCTAGGTGGGTCTAGCCTAGTCACTAGGCTCCATTTGGTGGATGTGGTGTCATTAATTTGGTCATTTGCTAAGTCAATTTTGGTGCATGGGTTCAATTTGGGTCAAATTGGCTTGAAGTTGGGTTTGGGTTAGGATAGTCATGGCATTGAGCCCAATTGATTGATTAATTTGGTTTGGATGATTGTCACAAGGAGTTTAGAAAAGTTTTGAAGTGATTTTGAATTGATTTGGAGGTTCAATTTGAGGGATTTTGACATTTGGTCAATTTTGAGGGTGTTGGGTTAGACTTGGGGTTAAGTTGGGCTAAGTTCAAATTGATGGTTGAACATTGTCTAGGGTAATATCATGAAAAGTTCTCAACATCAATTGGGTGTCAATTTTGGGGTTTGAGCATTCAATTAGGTAACACTTGGGCATGTGGCTAAATTGGGGCAAATTTGGGGATTTAGGATTTAGGATAAAATTGAGTGGAATTGAGGCTTGAGAAAAGCTAATTAAGGGCTCAATTTGATTATTAGGAATGTTTTGAAGAGTTTAGGATCCAAATTAAGGCAATTTGAGTGGGCTATGGGTTCAATTGGGTGAGATTGGGTCATATGGTCAAAATTGGGGGTTTTGGTTTGGATCAAATTTAAGCTCCAAGTATGGGCCAATTAAGCTTAGATTTGGTTTGAAATGACCATAAGAATGATTAATTTGAGTTTAGAATTTAAATTGAGAAAAATTGAGGTCAAATTGATGGACATTTGAGATGAATTGGGGTAATTGGTCCTTTAAAGGCAATTTGGGGGTTTTGGTCGAACTGGTCAAATTGAGTTGAATTGAAGGGTCCAAATTGATTTTGGGGACATTTGAGATGACTTTGGAGGTTTTTAAAAACTTTGGGATACCGATGGTATTTTTGTAATTTTGGCCAAATTTGGGGGGTATTTTGGTAATTTTGGCAATTTTGGGTGGTTTTGGGAAATTTGGTTGGTTTGAAATGGTTTGAAATGAATTTTGAACAAATTTGGATATTTTGGGTGAAATTAGGAATTTTGGACAAGCTTAAGGTTTTGGGGTATTTAGGTAATTTTGGCAATGTCTGGGGTGCAAAAGACCAAGTTGGATATTTTGGAAAAAATTTAGGTGCCAACCATTCTCTGTGATCCATGGACTAATAGAATCCCCATTTAGGACCTCAATGTACAGGTACATGCTAAACCCCAGCCTAGGGCTAGTGGGTCTAGGGGACCATCTACATGAGTCTCCTAAAGGATCAAGGGATCAAAGTCAACAAAGTTTGGGCTTAGTTTATGAGTAAAAGTGAGTGAAAGTGAATGAAACAACTCCAGACCAACACCCAAGGTCAGCTCTAAGGCCAATCAGTCCTCTGGGGACTCACCTTGAGTTCTCTCATATGGACTCCACCTACTAAGTGCTAGAGGTTAGGACCAATATGTGAAACTTCAAGTTGAGCAAATAATGTTTTAAAATTTCTAATGGTGCGGATTCCTTTTCTAGTCTTCTAAGAGTAGTCAACAAGAAAGTTTTATAGCTAGACCATAGGCTACTAAAGAGAAAAAACTAAACCTCAACCAAAAGTGAGGTCAACAAATGTAAATACTTAAGGATTGTGTCGTATCTATGTAAATGTCCCAATCATAAAATGAGGTTGTTCATGATTTCATTATTTTATTTTCCCCCTCAACTCATATAAAACCATCTTGTGATGTACTTTTTATTTTCCCTCCAACTCTATCTTGAACCTCAAACAGAGTGACCTTCAAACAATTTATTTTCAGTTTATATGTTGTAGTAAGCCGACTGAAAAACAATTTTTGATAGTCACAATCTGAAAATTTCACCAAAAGTCATCAACAACATAAATCAAAAATAAAATCATCTACTTGGAAAACAAATATAACGAGAAAGCAACCACATATATAAAACAAACTAGAGATGCTTGATTTCACTGCTGACCCTTATAAATGTGTAGAAAAATCAGATTTGTATAAAATAATGATGACCCAAACTAGATCCACAATAAAACTACAAACACCAAAAAGATCTATAAATGTAATAGCAGCACTCAAACTTTTGACAAAATAATCTAAGAATGGATCTAGATAAATTCAAAATTGTGTGTTGCGGAGGAAAATTTCCCAACAAATTAATAGATTTTAGTGGTGATAACCAATAGATCTAAGAAAAGAAAGATCCCATCATCACATAGATGATGGATCCATATTTGGGAAGGAAATGAGAGTAAGAAAAAAAAATAACGCACTTTGAAGAACTCTTGGTTTGTTGAAAACATGGCATTTACAAAAACAATAGCTAGAAAGAAAAAAAAAGAAACTTAGTTCGCAAAAAAAAAAAAAAAAGAACTTCTCACCAATCGATGTGAGCACAAGCTTCACAACCCATTTTCATATAATCTACGTGATAAATTAAATAATCTATTCACCTTCACACCTCACGGTGTGATTGCAAGCTTAAAGGAAAGAGCACATTGCCCGATAAACTCCCTCTTGGTCTTGCCTCCCTCATCCTCTCAGGACAAAAACCCTAAATGATAGAAAAAAGGGGACAACTCAGAGAGTTCGGTGAGGAGAGGTCTTCAGTGAGGCGAGGCTGCCAGCGAAAGGAGGCTATGGGCAAGGATCAATGAGGGGATTGTACAGAAGGTATGTAACTTTGTGGTAACCGACTGAGGAAATGTACCATTCGGAAAACCTGGCGCTAACCTCGGTAGCAAATGTAACCTTCGTTTAATGTGTACTGCTCAAAACCCATGATAAAAATTTAGACTGTAAGAATTCTTTAGGGTTCATTAACATTTTTGTTTGTGTCTAGAGTTTGCATTCCTCTTGAATGTTGAGGTAATGTTTAGGGTTTCACATTTGGATTAAAATGAAGGACATCGACAAGATTACAACCTTGTTGTAAGAGGAGAATGTTGCGCAATTTGACGAGGTGGAGAAGCCGAACGTGGAGGATGTCAAGAAGCTTGAGGTCGAACTGCCAAAGAAAATGGCGAAGGGTGGACGTAAGAAGAAGGATTTTGATGGCTACAAGACCGAGGGCACCAAATCCATTAAGAAGCCCAAAGCAGTTTCTAGGCATGTTTGAGACTTTGCTTTATTTAAAGTTTTGTTCTTTTAGGAGACAACTCTGAATGTTGAATTTTAAGCTTGAGTTTTAAAAGATCTTAAATTTGAGTTTTTGAAAAGTGGTTTTGAAATTAGGGTTTAGGGTAGAATGAATATTTTGATTAAATGAGTTTGATTTTGTAGAGGATCTTTACTTTGATTATTATTTACATGGTTTAACATACATTCAAATTAATTGTAGGTTTTTGAGTGCAAAATCAATGAACTTATAGATGTCGTCCATCTACAGTACGAGAAGCTCTGGATAATGTCCGACCAACTTTCGACGAGCACACGTGGATCAAGTTGGAAACCATGAGTTTGGTTCAATTTTTTGAACTCCCTCCATACCCTCAAGATCATATTCTGACAATGCATATACTTAACTTTTGGAATATTGATTGAATGGCATTTCAGCTAGGTGGGGAACAACTCGGATTTGATGCTGACCAAGTTGCCCTTCTGATAAACATGCCCAATAGAGGGTCACCCGCATGCTGGAATAAAACTCCATCCTGTAGCATTGATGCGAGACAAATGAAAATTCAACTTATTAATTTTGAGCCAGGACAGTCATTTGACTTTTTAATAAAATTATTAATAAACTTTTTATGGACTAATTTACTTTTTCCTTCAAGTAATTTTAGAGTATCCAAGCAGCTGTCTTCTCTTTGTGAGGACGTAGAAGCTTTTAGCTCGTATAATTGGCCTGCGATAGTGTGTGGATTTTTTATTGAGCAATTGAACCTATGTGCTATGAAACTTATGACAGATCAGCCACTTGTATATATTACTAGTTTTATTTTTCTCTTAACGGTTTGTTCTCACATTATTAATGAAATCTCTTTTCATTATTTTTTATTTTCATACCAAATATTTATTTTAACATGCTTCACACTCCGATTTTATGAGCACATGTCCTTGATCGTGCCAGCAGTTCCTGAGGCTAGACCCCGAATGCTGAGATGGCCAGTAAATGTTAGATGGAATGCTATACATATTTAGCCAGCCTTCAATATGCTCAGCCCTACCAAGGTGAATTAAATAATTTTCAATAGAAGTTGGTATTATGGACATGTTATACATTAATTACCCTTGATTGTCTGTAATTTTTTTGGCAGGTGTATGATTTTTTCTTGATGTAAAGGAAAGTGAACATCACTTACTTATCACTTCCCTTAAAGAGCCCTCCTATCCAACAAAGCCTCTTCCTCAGCGAGAGACCCTTTCCATACCACAGTCACCCATGCAGGTTAAGGTATCTCCTATAGTACCTTATTATATTGGTACTCAACCATCTGACAATCATACATTTGAACAGACGAGTCAAAGAATGAGACAAACACTTGGATTTGAAGAGATTCATGATTTATTGAAATACCAACAAAAAATTATATTGGATTTTCAAGTATCCGTTGACAGTCGTCTGACTCAATCAGCGAATACAGTTTTGGAATTTCAAGACTCTGTTCATAGTCGATTGAAAAAGTTAGAGAGTACGGTGACCAAGCTAAAGTGTCATGTCGTGAGAGTAGATAAAACAATTAAACAAATAGATGGGGAATTGTCGAGAAGATGGGTGAAAGAATCCCCACAAAAAAGCTTGATCCAAAGGATTAAGGAAGACTAAATAGAAGAAAGAAGGCTCTCAGCTTCTCATATGTTGTTTTTGAAAGAAAGAGAAAAAAAGAACTAATAAAGGAATCAGTTGAAAATGTACATGAAGAGTGAGCATGTGTAGACAAACAACCTAAATCTCCCCAAGAAGAGGTTGCATTTGTACATAAAGAGGAGGAGGAGCACCAGCCAGTCTGTGTTTATGTTAGCCAAACAAGGTATGGAATGTTTTCTTCAAGTATTTAAATATGGGCAAATAATATTATGATTTTCTTATCTTATAGGTCCAGCCAGCATCACAAGTTATCGACTTCCTGCTAAGGATGAAATTCCAGATTATATGTGGAAAATAATCAATATATGCTGTAGAAAATACACGTACTTGTTAGTTCATCTAATTTTTTTGTTGTTCTTCATTAATTTTGTAATTTTTAACAGAAGTAATTTTTTTATTTCCAATGCAGGGGTGACCTTTTAATTGATATGAGACATGTTTCAGTGCCGCGACGTTATCTCGATGATTTCTTAGGAAACAATTGGTTAGGAATTAGGTTGATTATTTTGCCATGTTGATGGAGAATAAGTGGTGTAACACACCACATCTATATAGATCGTACCTATATTTTTTGGGATGTCATTGGGTAAACTTTGAAAAATTATAAGTTTGATTGCTTGCATTTATACAAATCTTACATGACCATATGTTGAATGTCATTCTGTTCTTGTTGATGTAGTTGTATAAACAATGTAACGTTAAACCCTTCGTCGCACATATTACAAAAGGTACTATACAGAAGAAAGAGTTAATATTGATACCTGTAATAAATAATCAACATTGGATACTTCTTGTTGGGACACTAACTGAGGGGAAATGGAGAGTTTATGGCTCCTTACCCAACATAATGCATTTGGCCATCACCCAAAGCATTGTAAGTATTAACTATTGTCACATTGTAAATATAAATATTGAAATATTTATTTATTGACTCAACTTTAAACATTTATTCACTGCATCGTTTCAGTCCTCCTTTCTATTGGGTTTGCTTAGAATTTACTATTGTTCATCCTGTTTAACTTAGCAATAAGGTTTAATGTTTAATTTATTGTCCTTTGTGTAGATTGTTATTCAAAATAAAAAAATGATGATCCAAGAGTGTTGCAGCTGGTTTATTTATCTTCATTATTGGAACTGATGTCAGCTTGCTGGAAGACTTTAGAGAGGGTCAAACATTTGGTGTGTGTAGGGTTGTATGTGATTGTGGATATTGTGTTAATATGCATTTTGTTTCCTCCTTTAGCTTGGGCTGTACATGAAAGTAGATATTCTGATGTTGTTTGTAAAAAAATGTTAAGCATATTCATTAATACAAAGAGAAATGGTTTTAGAAATTTTATATTGTGTGATCATGACGTGAGATAATTGCAGAAATTTTGGTGCCCTATATTTTGTGATCATGCCGTGAGATATTAAGGCATTTGATTAGTAGCCATGACATTTTTATTATAAAATTTGGTGTACAGAAATTTTGATTAGGAGTTACTGTCAATGAGCAAATCTGATGTGCAGAATTGGAAGTAAGTTAGAACCAAAGCCATTCTGCTGCCAGCATTTTGCTTAGAGCCAACTCCATTTTGTTGTTATTAAAGCATTGAGTTAAAGCATTGTGACAAAACCATTGACATATTCTCAGGAAGTAAGCTTAACACTTATTTATTGAACAAATTTTCTCATTAAGCTGTAAAATTATGGAGCCCTTTAACTTATCCAGCCGTAACTTACTTGTATCTTATTTAGCCCTGTAAAAACTTATTCCTTGTGAATCATAAATACAAATGCCTCAATACAAAAAAAAAGCAAAAATACAAATGTTTCTTCGGAATTTCAAATGCCTTAATACTGTTGCTATAAATACAAATGCCTTGTAAACATCCTAATTACAAATTACTGTTTACAAATGCCTCAATACGTCCTCCTCAAAAAAATTACACAAAAAATAATGCCTAAATGAAATTCGTCATCCACGTAACGAATTCCTCAATACAAATCACTTTAGCCACAACAAATGCTTCAGTAATGTTGCTTACATCCTGATTAGAACCTGAGTGAAAAAATAAAATAACATATTTGTAAATCCTATTAAATAAAAAACTCACAATTAAAGAATATGTCAAACTACGTACTGATCATGTATTGAATTTGTCATCATTGCGATGTAGGACTCACTGTACCGTAGAGGAAAGAAACTCTGCATTTGAAAGATCTAAAAATATTATAATAACATACATAACACAACATAATTAATAAATGGTTATTATCTTTTTCCATTGTATATCGACCTGTGTTAGAAAAGCAGGCAGTGACGACATGTTTGGATCAAACTTTACAACATAGGGTTCTTGACTGGTTGAAACTTTTATTGGTTTACCTGTTGAATTGGTTATGGGTAAGAACTTGTTATTGGATAAAACATCCCAAAATCTAATTTTTTTAGGAAAAAATATCTTTTGGTCTTTTCTTTCTCTCCCAACAACCTTTTAGCTAGAATTGGATATTCCTTTAGGTCGCATTTTGGCGGGATCAATCAAATTTGATTCGTTATTCACTAGATTTTTGTTTTTTTAGCTTGTTTCCGTGAGTTTGAACCTCTTCTACTTATTATATCATCAATATCCAACGATATTTTTTTCATTGAATCCTTCATGCACTGCTCAACATTTGCATTTCCCTTGGCTTTATTAGTAATTAGATATGTCATTTTTTTGCATGTGTGTTTCAAATATTAGGTCACCTTTACCATCATTCCACATTTGTGACTGTTGGAAATACTTGTATGCATCACTGTTATACAAAACTCTTTTTACATTTGCGAACCATCTTAATAGAAGATATGTATCTCATATCTTCTTAATGTATAGAAAATTTAGTACTCATAGAGAGTGTGCACATAATAGCTCCATCATTTCGAATTTTCTGCAGCTACATTGAACCTCTGAACTGTAAGGATCAAAATTTACCACCCAAGTTTTGTTTGTCATGTGATCATCCAAATTGTTAATAAAAAATTCAATTTTATTGTTTATAGAGGCATATAATTGGAGACCACATGATCCATGAATGAACTCATCTCTATGTGAATAGTTGCAATAAAGCATTGACATCGTCATTTTCAATTCTACTTCTCCTCTCTCTTTAAATGAAATTGAAGGCATTTATCTTAACGTGCTTCAAGTCTCCACTCCCCCAACTTCTGTGGCAAGAAATTTAAACGCATCTCTGGGTCTCATCACTAACTATGTCATCAATCTGAGAACATTTGCATTGACTTCGCTAATCTTTCTGCTAGACCACAATAGGTGCTTATCACTGGGGTTTGCTAAGGAGTGGCTATGAGACCTAATTAATTTTTTAACTGTCCAATTGCCTTCAACATCAATTGTAAATCGAATCATTGTCGGACAATCACTTCTTATTTCTGCTCTTTTGTATTTAACAATTTGTGTGGCCTTCACCTCTTTCTTGAAACATGCTTTTCCACAAACAAAGTCTTTCATCTTAAGATTATTGGAGTTAGGCCAGAAAGTGTCGTGCTCTTTATGGACACTAAATCCGATATGATGAGCGTAAGCACAATACACTTTGTAAGCTTCTTTCCATTGTGGGCCACCGTTTCAAGTAAAATATTTGTACTTTGGTCCTTACATTTATGTTCACTATCATCAAACTGCAAAAAATATAAAACTATATTAAACTACTATTAAAATATCTTATAAATATTTTTCTACAAACAAACAACCCTACAAACAAGAAACACACCTAATAAATAAGAACATTATAATAAACCCTAATAAGCACAACACAACAAACAAAAGAAAAATCACACAACTTTACAAACATTCACCTACATAACATTCTTAAAAATCATACTACAAATAAGATCACCCTAAAAGGAAACAACATTTAATAAAAACTGAAGAAATGTCTCTCAGTTAGACCTCAAAACACACCAAGGAAATCATCAAGAAACACAACAAAAAACACACCAACAAAAACACCAAAGAAACAAACCTAAACACACCAAGAACAAAGATATACCGACTGAAAAGCACAGAGAAATTTGACATACAACTAATATACCTCCACTTTAACATTGACTTGTTCTCTGTTGGCCAAAATGTATCTTCTCCTTCCCCGTCAGAAATGAAATGCCAGTTTGTGTGGTTCATCTTCAACATCAAAATGCAATAAAACAGCAAACCCTAGCCGCACTGCTTAAGTAGTAACATTCTCGTGCTCAGATTTTTTAAACAAGGTTATCATGCAATTACAACTAATTTATGGTTGCATGAATTGGTGAAAGTTTCTTGGAGATTACCGACAAGTTACAAACCCACTGTACAGAGCTTTGGATGTTACAAAAGCATTACACGTAAGGTACGTTTGGTCGGGCGGGTGCCGAGGTTAGCAGGCAGTTACACAGCCTTGGTACAACAGGCAGAGCTCAGTTATAGTGCAGTTACACAACGCTGTACAAGGGGTCAGCGGTTTCTCAAAGTTTTAGATCAGTTATAACTCGTTTATAACTGCTCGGTTACACGACGCTTACGGATCAAAGAACTGTATTGCGATATCAAACAACTCGGTTATACGGAGCTTACAGATCATTTATAGCTCGATTATAATCAAGCCGACCAAGTCGACGGGTCATGCGGGCAATTTTTTGACATATTGGCGGTGGGGCCAACTGCACTTATGTGTCAAGCTGCCATTGGAAGACGTACGCAGCGCTGCGTACGTCTTACGTGCACAAATTTTTTTCATGAGGGAGATGTGTGTGTGGATTTTTAAATGCATTTTTTATTATTTTTATTTATTTTTCTTATTATTTTATTTATTTTATTATTACTATTCCATTTAAATTCATCAAATTGAGTGCAATTCATTTTCACTCAAAATCATGTTAATATGTGTGTTTACCCAAAGTAAAATCGGTTTTTTTGACACATCGTGTTATCCGTTTCGTCATCCAGGGTCGTTTGGAATAATTCGTAAATGATCGGGCCAATTTGAGCCAGTTTTGTGTGCGAAGTGGTGAAGAGATACTTTAGTTCAATGAAAGCCATCTGATAAACAAAATGTCGACTGGTCTTTGCTTGAGCGACATATGGAGTCTAGCTGAACAATCTCGACAGCGTACCTCTCAATACACGCTGGAGGGTCTCAAATGGATGTAAAAAATGAATCAAATTTATTTATTTTTTTTGAATTTTGGTTTGTGATTAATTCTTTTGGAAATTTATTTTAATTTTAATTTAACATTGAGGTGTATATAAGTGTGAATGTTAGTGTGATGTGTATTGTGATATTTCAAAATTTTAAATTCATAAGTCTGAAAGATCACCTTAGAGCTTCTTTAATGCTTATGGGAACTCATCTTGAGTTTCAATGTGTTGATCTTAACCGACTCAACCAATAGTTGAAGATTCAAGACCATACACATGAGACTACAAGGAGTCAAGAAGTGACACAAGTTTCTAGATGGTGTGGGTCCCAATATTAGTCTTCTAGGAGAGTTAGTAAGGAAGTCATATAGTTAGATCATAGGCTCTAAAGAGGGAAACATGACTTACTGATACACCTAAAATATGTAGTATTTTTAGACACATTTTTATACATATTTTTGAGATATTATGCTTTAATAGAAGATATTTGTTTGTTTTTCTTTCAGGTACAAGTAAAAAGGTGAAAAATACTAAAAAGAGTGAAAAAAGGATCAAATTTGGAGCAAAAAAGCAAAAATGGTGAAAAAGTGTTTTGGCGCCTAAGCGCCGGTGAAAAAGTGTTTTAGCGCCTAAGCGCCGGTGAAATAGAGAAAGCCACGCCTAAGCACTAGAGGCCCCGCGCTTAAGCGCCAGAGGTAGTTATTTGACGGGTTAATTCATTTTACCAAATTTTGAAGGAACATTTTAGGCACCTATTGGCTAAAGAGGTTAGTTATGACAACTATAAATGAAAATATGGTTGAAAGACTTGTGAAAGGAGGCTTCCCTTGGAAAATACATCGAATCAGAACACATTTTGAAGAGATATCAAGGCACCTCTTGAAAAATTATAAAAGAAGGAACTTGAGAGAAAAATGGGGGGAGTCCTAAGAAGTTCTTGAAATAGTTCATGGAGGAACTTTTGGAGAGTTATTTCAGGCACCACAAATTTATTTTTCTTATTTGTTTTTAGTTTTATTGTGAGTTAAGAGTGTTGTAAGAGAGAAGAGATTCAAAGGAACTTCAAGAGTTTTGTGGAGGATTTGAGATAAGTTTTTATCTTTGTTTTTAAACTTTTTTTTGTTTTAATTGAGACTTCTTGTTGGTTTGACAATAATTTCTACTTTTAAACTAAAGTGATTTCATTTTCTCCATGGATTCTGAGTAGTTTTCTTTATCTTTCTCCTTAAAATGATAAGTAATTAAGGTGTTGGATGGAAGTTATGGAGAGTATTAATCTTTAATGTTGGAAGAAGTTGTGATGAATTAATTCCATATACTTCATTTACTTCTTGATCTGACCCATCTAGATGTTATTGTTGTGAGAACATGTAAGAACCGGGCTGGTATCGTCTCAGTCAATAACTGGAAAGATTCACATGAGGTTGTATGAATGAGAATATAATTCATATGATTTGGTGCAAATAAATAAGAAAATAATCTTTGAAGAGTGCAGAGTTAGAAGACTTTAGAGTGACAAACTAATGACCCCAACTTAGTTTATTATTTTAGGTTCTGATACAAAATGTTAGCCCCTAGGTGGAGCGAATCGAGGGAACTCTAGAGTGAGAGCTGGTATCTTCCCTGCTTAGTTGGTCTTCAGAACTATTCAAACTTTGAATTAACTAATATTCTTTATTGCATCTCTAGTAAGGGTAAAGAATACTATTGCTCCTATTTAGCACAACACAATTTGAATACTTCCATAATAAAATTCTTATACTTATTACTGAATCATGATAATGAGAAAGATATTTCGTATTCAGTGATTTTATTTTACATAAACTCAAGTTATATTTAGAAGTTGGTTCTATTTTGTCAAGATATTAAAAATACCAAAAAGAATTAAATTTTAATTACTGTAAAAATATCTATAGTTTAAGTAATTGTCTTTTCGAAATAAAAAGTTTGTTATTTAGAAGTGCATTATGCGAACACTCCCCGTGGGTTCGATATTTGGGGCTTGATTAAAAAGTCCTATATTACTTAATAACAATATGTATACTTGCGTAGTATCCCAATATATATATATATATATATATATATAAATTAAAAATTTAAATTCTTATTTTCTCATGATTAAGTTTTTGGTGTAGTTGCAAAGTTGGAAAGATAAGTGAAGAATATAAATAACATACATTGTTATAGTGTTGGATATAAATAATCGAGATCAAATTTCTGGCGCCGTTGTTTGGGAGATTGATTGAAAGCAAATTTCTATTTTACAAAGTCTTATTTAAACTTTAAGAGTTACTATAGAAATATCTTATTATAGTATTTTTGTGTGTGTTTTATTTTATTTTATTTTATTTTAGTGTATTTGTAGTTCAAGTTCTAAAGGACTAGTGTCCTACAATTCTGAATTAGATAGAACTATTAAGAAAATCATAAAAAGAAAAAAAAAGTTTTGAAAAATCTAAAAAATTTACCGAAATGGCAAACCAAAATGATCAAAATGCTTCATCAAGAATTTAGACCTTTACGAGATTATGTCAACCCTAAGGTAGATGAACTTCATTGTAGTATTCAAAAACCTACTATAGTGGCAAATTCATTTGAACTTAAACCTACTATTATCCAAATGATATCAAATAATCAGTTTGGGGGATCACCAATTGAAGATTCAAATTTATATCTTGCCAATTTTTTAGAATTGTGCGCTACATGTAAATATGATGGTGTTTCAGATGATGTCATAAGACTTAGGTTGTTTCCTTTCTCACTGAGGGATAAAGCTAAGATGTGGTTGAATTTGTTAGCACATGGATCTATCAGAACTTGGGGTGATTTAGCACAAAAATTCCTTGCTAAATATTTTCCACATACAAAAACTGCGAAGCTTAGAAATGATATTACATCTTTTAATCAGTTTGAAGGGGAATCTATCTGCTGGGAAGCTTAGAAATGATATTACATCTTTTAATCAGTTTGAAGGGGAATCTATTTATGAAGCATGAGAACGATTTAAAGAACTGTCCACACCATGCTATACCAAATTGGTTAATAATTCAAACTTCTTATAATGTATTAGCTGGATCTCTTAGATCTATTATTGATGTCGCTGCTGGTGGTTCATTGATGTCAAAACCATTTCATGATGCTTATGCTTTAATTAGAGAAATTGCTACCAATAATTTTCAATGGCCTTATGAGAGGGTAAATCCTAAGAAAGTAGCCAATATTCATGAATCTGATGCATTTACTATGTTAGCAAATCAAGCTGTTGCAATTTCAAGGAAGTTAGCCCAATTTGGATTGAATTTTTCTTAGCCAATTTCTATGATTGAAAAGAATTCATCAGGCCAAATGGTAGATTCTCAAGCATCATTAGAAACTTTGAATGCCATAAATAACAAGCAGAATAATTATTATAACCCATGTTTAAAGAACCATCCCAACTTTAATTGGAATAATACTACGGGTGGTAATAATCAACAATGAGGGAACAATCAAGTAAACACATTGGGGAACTAGAACAACCAAGGGAATAATAATTATAGATCTACTTATAGTCCAGTTTTCAATAGTAATCCATCATTTAAGGAGAAGAAGTTGTCTATAGAAGAAGTGGTGTTACAAATGGGAAATCAGTTACAAAGACAAGGAGCTACAATTAGAAATATTGAGAATCAACTTGGAAAAATAGCAAATTCATTAAGTAATAGATCCTATGGAGCACTTCCTAGAGAGCATCAACTTGGGTAAATTGCAAATTCATTAAGTAATAGATCCCAAGGAACACTTCCTAGTAATACTGAAACAAATTCGAAAGACCAAAATAGAGTAAGTAAAAGCTATTCAACTTAGAAGCAGAAGAGAGTTGGAAGGTAGGGTTCAAAAAGAAACTGAATTAAAGAGAGAAGAAATTGAAGAATCAAAAGAGGACGCTCCAAAAGATTCTGAAAGACCTATTTCTCCACAAAAAAAAATTGAATTGGAAAAACCACCACCTCCATTTCCTCAGAGACTTCGTCAACATAAGTTGGATAAGCAATTTTCAAAATTTATGAAATTTTTAAGAAGCATACAATTAATATTTCTATTCCTGAAGCCTTAGAACAAATGTCAAGCTATGTAAAGTTTAAGAAGGATATTCTCAACAGAAAAGGAAGTTTGAAGATAATGAGACCGTTGCACTTAGTGAGGAGTGCAGTGTTATAATTCAAAAAAAGCTTCTTGAAAAGCTTAACGATCCTGGCAGCTTTACAATTCCATGTGTAATAGGAGATAGATTTTATGGGAAAGCTTTATATGATTTAGGTGCAAGTATTAACATTATGTCATTATCACTATTTAAAAATTGAGATTAGGAGAAATAACCGCTATTACTATAACTCTGTAGTTAGCAGATCGTTCTATAACGCACCCTAAGGGAGTTATAGAAGATGTCCTAGTGAAGTGGATCAATTTATCTTCTTGTAGATTTCATTGTGCTAGATATAAAGAAAGATAAAGAGATACCTATTATTTTGGGGAGACCTTTCCTAGCCACAGGAAGAGCAATGATAGATGTGTAGAAAGGGGAATTTTATGCACGTTGATGATCAAACTGTTACTTTTAACATTTCAAGATCAATGAAATATCCTGCAAAACGTAAAGATAATGAATGCTATAGAATTGATGTTATAAGATACCTGAGTGAATGTCATTTCAAAACTAATTATGAAGAAAAATCTGAAGTAAAAGATTTGGAACACGAGCAAGAAGAGGAATTAGATCAATGTGAAGACCTTTTTAAGGAAGATTCAAACTATGTTCGTGAAAGTTTTGAAGTTTTAAACATTATAGAAAAAAGATAAATCATTTTGTCCATAGAAAAACCTCTAGAACTTAAGTGGAAATTACTTCCTGGTCATTCAAAATATGCTTTTTTAGGTGATTCCTTAACTTTAACAATTATAATTTCCTCAAAGTTAACGATGGAAGAAGAAGAAAGATTGATGAAAAATTTTAAGAAAGCCTTTGGATGGACAATAACTAATTTTAAATGATTTAGTCCTTCAATTTGTATGCATAGATTCATATGGAAGAGAAGTGCAAACCCAGGGCTGATCCTTAAAGGAGATTAAATCCTATTATGAAAGAAGTTGTTAAGAAAAAAAATTTAAAGTCGTTAGATGCTGGAATTATCTACCATATTTCAGATAGTGCATGGGTTAGTTCAATTCACTGTGTTCCTAAGAAAAGAGAAGTAATTGTGACTGTAAATGAACATAATAAATTAATACCTACTAGACAAGTCACAGAGTGGCAAATATGCATTGATTATAAAAAATTAAATCTCACCACAAGGAAATATCATTTTTCACTACCTTTCTAGATCAAATGATGTATAGACTAGTTGGACATAAATACTTTTATTTTTTGGATGGATATACTGGTTATCACCAAATTTAAATAACTCCTAAGGATCAAGAGAAAACAACTTTTAGTAGTCCTTATGGTACATTTGCTTTTAAAAGAATGTCCTTTGGTTAATGTAATGCCCCTACTGCATTTCAAAGATGTATGATGACAATTTTTTATGATTTAATTGAAAAAGGGATTGAAGTATTTATGGATGATTTTTCAGTGTTTGGAACTTCAATTGACTCATGTTTAGAAAAATCATCAAAAGTTCTTAAGTGCTATGAAGAAACAAATTTAGTCCTTAATTAAAAAAAATGTCAATTTATGGTAGCAAGAAGAATTGTATTAGGACATCAAATATCAGAAAATAGTATGGAAGTAGATCCTACTAAAATTCAAGTGATCATTAANATAAGAAAGGAGGTGTAACTGAAACTATAAATGAACATAATGAGTTAATATCTAATAGATAAGTTACAGGGTAGAGAATATGCATTGATTATAGAAAATTAAATCTTGTCATTAGGAAAGATCATTTTTTATTACCCTTTCTAGATCAAATGCTAGATAGATTAGCTAGGCACAAATACTTTTGTTTTCTGGATGGATATATTGGTTATCATCAAATTTAAATATCTCTTGAGGATCAAGAGAAAACAAAGTTTATCAGTCCTTATAATACTTTTGCTTTTAGAAGAATGCCCTTTGGTTTATGTAATGCCCCTGCTGTTTCAAAGATCTATGATGGCATTTTTTTGTGATTTAATTGAAAAAGGGATTGAAGTATTCATTGATGACTTTGCAGTGTTTGGAACTTCATTTGACTCATGTTTAGACATTTATCCAAAGTTCTTAAGTGTCGTGAAGAAATAAATTTAGTCCTCAACTGAGAAAAATGTCAATTTATGGTAGGAGGAGGAATTGTATTATGACATCAAATATCAGAAAATGGTATGGAAGTAGATCCTGCTAAAATTCAAGTGATCGCTAATTTACCTCAAATATCAAAAAATGGTATGGAAGTAGATCCTACTAAAATTCAAGTGATCGCTAATTTACCTTATCCAACAAAAATGTAAGGAAATTAGGAGTTTTTTAGGACATGCTGGAATCTACAGACGATATATTAAAGACTTTTCAAAGATTGCTAAGCCTTTATGCCATTTACTGGAGGGCGATATATTAAGGACTTTTCAAAGATTGCTAAGCCTTTATGCCATTTACTAGAGAAAGATGTAATTTTCAATTTTAATGAGGAATGCCTAAAAATTTTAAATTATTAAAAAAAATTAATCATTGCACCCATTATAGTTTCACCAAACTGGGAAAAACCTTTTGAAGTAATGTGTGATGCTAGTGATTATGCTATTGGAGCTGTTTTAGGACAAAGATATGATAAAATTTTAACGTTATTTACTATCCTAGTAAAACTCTTAATGAAAATCAAATTAATTATACAAAAACAGAAAAAGAGTTTTTAGCAATAGTATATGCTTTTGATAAATTTAGGTCATATTTAATTGGAACTTATTGTATAGTGCATACAAATCATTCTGCTATTAAGTATTTAATGAAAAAGAAGAATGTTAAACCTAGACTTATAAGATAGATTCTTTTTTTGCAAGAATTTGATTCGTAATAGTAGATCATAAGGAGATTGAAAATAAAATTGCTGATCATTTGTCCAGGCTTAAATTAAAAAAACCACTCAATTTTGAAAATGAAATTAATGAACATTTTCTAGATGAAAAATTGTTCACTATTAATGAGTGGCGTGTTCCGTGGTATGCAGACATTATGAACTTTGTTGTTTGTGATATTATGCACTATGGAATGACATACCAACATAAGTGGACATTTATTTCTGAAGCTAACACTTATTTTTTGGATGAACCATTTTTTTATAAACAAGGAAAGGATCTGATTATTCGAAGATGTGTACCATTAGAAGAAACTGATGAGATTATCCAAAAATGCATAATTCTGATTTTGGGAGACATTTTAGTGTTGATAAAATAACGTACAAAATTTTACAAAATGTATTTTGTTTTCCTATTTTTTTTTGAGATGTTAATGTTTATATCAGAACTTGTGATAGATGTAAAAGAGCAGGCAATATTTAAAAAAAAATGAGACGCCCCTCAATTATATGCTAGAAGTTGAAATATTTGATATTTGGGGATTAGATTTCATGGGACCATTTATACCATCTTTCGGAAATTTAAATATTCTGTTAGCAGTGGACTATGTATCCAAATGAATAGAAGTTGTTTCTTTACCTCAATGTGATGCTCAAAGTGTTGCAAAATTTTTAAAAATGATTATATTTTATAGATTTGGGATGCCGAGAGTTATCATTACTGATGGGGGAAGTCATTCATAAATGGCATAATGCAGAAATTATTAAAGAAATATCATATAAATCATAGGATTGCTACTGCTTATCTTCCTCAAACAAGTGATTTGGTTGAATTATCCAATCGAGAAATAAAAAGAATTATGGAAAAATCTGTGAATCCAACAAAAATTGATTTGTCATTTAAACTTGACTATGCTTTGTGGGCTTATAGGACTGCATACATAACTCTTATAGAAATGTCCCGATATAGGCTAATATTAGGAAAAGCTTGCCACTTACCAGTTGAACTTAAGAATAAGGCATATTGGGCGATTAGAGAGTTCAATTATAATTTGAAAGATGCTGGTGAGAAAAGATTGTTACAATTAAATGAGCTTGAAGAGATAAGNCTGGAAATAGTTTATGCCTTTGATAAATTTAGATCAAATTTAATTTGAACTCATTGCATAGTGCATACAGATCATTATGCTATTAAGTACTTAATTAAAAAGAAGGATGTTAAACCAAGACTTATAAGATGGATTCTTCTTTTGCAAGAATTTGGCTTTGAAATAGTAGATCGGAAGGAGACTGAAAATCAAATTACTGATCATTTGTTCATACTTGAGTTAGAAAACCCACTCTGTTTTGAAAAAGAAATTAATGAACATTTTCCATATAAAAAATTGTTTGATATTAATGAGTGGTGTGTTCCGTGGTATGCTCACATTGATAACTTTCTTGTAAGTGATATTATACCGTATGGAATGACATACCAAAAGAAGAGGAAATTTATATCTGAACCTAATACTTATTTTTGGGATGACCCATTTTTATATAAACAAGGAAATAATCTGATTATTTGAAGATGTGTACCTTTTGAAGAAACTTATGAAATTATCCAAAAATATCATAATTCTGATTTTAGAGGACATTTTGGTTTTGATAAAACAATATACAAAATTTTACAATCTGGATTTTATTGGCCTACAATCTTTAGAGATGTTAATGTTTATATCAAAACTTGTGATAGATGTCAGCGAGTATGTAATATTTTTAGGAGAAATGAGATGCCTCTCAATTATATGCTAGAAGTTGAAATATTTGATGTTTGTAGATTAGATTTCATGGGACCATTTATACCATTTTTCGAAAATTTCTAAATATTGTTAGCGGTGGACTATGTATCCAAATAGATAAAAATTGTTGTTTTATCTTAATGTGATGCTCAAAGTGTTGCAAAATTTTTAAAAACAAAAATATTTTATAGATTTGGGATGCCGAGAGTTATCATAACTGATGGTGGAAGTCATTTCAGAAATGTCATAATGGAGAAATTATTAAAGAAATATCATATAAACCATAGAAATGTTACTGCTTATCATCCTCAGACAAGTGGTGTGACTGAATTATTTAATCGGAAAATTAAAAGAATTGTGGAAAAATCTGTGAATCCAACAAAAATGGATTAGTCAGTCAAACTTGACTATGCTTTATGGGCTTATAAGACTGCATACAGAACTCCTATAGGAATGTCCCCATATAGACTAATATTTGGGAAATCTTTTCGTTTTCCAGTTAAACTTGAGCATAAAGCATATTGGGCGATTAAAGAGATCAATTATAATTTGAAAGATGTTGTTAAGAAAAGATTATTACAACTAAATGAGCTTGAAGAGATAAAGAATGAGTCTTATGAGAGTGCTAAAATTTACAAAGAAAAAAATGAATATGTGGCATGGTCAAAGAATTCTTTCTAAAAATTTTCAGCCAGGGCAACAAGTTTTGCTATATAATGCAAAAATAAAATTATTTCCAGGCAAACTTAAGTCCAGGTGGATGAACCCATTGATGGTGATGAAAGATCCTTATGGAGTTGTGGATATCAAAGATCCTAAAATTGAAAAAGTATTTAAAGTGAATGGTCATAGACTTAAACCTTTTTTTGTAGGGGATCAACGTAAATTTAATGATTGAATGATGTTGGGTCAACCAGAATAAGCATTGGTTACGCCGTGTGATACACCTAAAAATGTATTATTTTTTATACTTTATTTTATAATGATATTGAAATTTAAAGGTATGTTTTCTTGTGTTTTTGGTTGTAGGTACATCAAATTAAAGAATTTGGAAGATGTTGTTAAGAAAAGATTATTACAACTAAATGAGCTTGAAGAGATAAAGAATGAGTCTTATGAGAGTGCTAAAATTTACAAAGAAAAAGATGAATATGTGGCATGGTCAAAGAATTCTTTCTAAAAATTTTCAGCCAGGACAACAAGTTTTGCTATATAATGCAAAAATAAAATTATTTCCAGGCAAACTTAAGTCCAGGTGGATGAACCCATTGATTGTGATGAAAGATCCTTATGGAGTTGTGGATATCAAAGATCCTAAAATTGAAAAAGTATTTAAGGTGAATGGTCATAGACTTAAACCTTATTTTGTAGGGGATCAACGCAAATTTAATGATTGAATGATGTTGGGTCAACCAAAATAAGCACTGATTACGTCGTGTGATACACCTAAAAATGTATTATTTTTTATACTTTATTTTATAATGATATTGAACTTTAAAGGTATGTTTTCTTGTGTTTTTGGTTGTAGGTACATCAAATTGAATAATTTGGAGTGATTGGATCAAAAGGAACAAAAATGGAGCAAAACGGAGCAAAATAGAGCAAATCAGGTCAAATTGAGGCACACCAAAGCCATGGGGACCTAAACCGGACACTTAAGTGCCTGTGCCCGGTGCTTAATCACCCAAAATGGTGCTTAGGCACCACTAGAAAGATAGGGGTTGCTTAAGCGTCCCAGAATCAGCGCTTAGGCGCCAGTGACAGTTTTCAACATAACTTCTAGAATATACGTTAGATTTGGATAATTTTTGAAGCGGTGCTTCATGCATCTCTTAGTAAATTCATTGAAATTGATAAAATGGACTTTCTAAAAGAATTTGGGGTGGTTATATGGAGTTTTGAAGAGGCACTTAAGGCACCATTTGGAAGATTCAATGAGTATGGACACTTTTGAAGAGACACTTAAGCATTTCTTAGGAAATTATAAAAAAATGCTTGGAAATATTTTTAAAATAACTCTTAGACTCTTGATATAATTAGAAGAAGAGAAGAAGGCTTATATAAGAAGAAGAAGGCTTGGGCGTGAGCACCAAGTGGGGCGTTAAGGTGAGAAAAAAAGAGAGAGAGTGAGAGATTTCTTCTTTTCTTTTCAATTTGTTCTTGGAGAGGATTGTAAGGAGATTGCTTTTGCTATACAATGAGAGTTTGATTTCTATTAGAGGTAATTATTTTCATTATATTTTGATTTGAATTTAGAACTTTTTTTGTATGGTTTCAAAGTCTTGTTTAATGAAAAGTTCTTGTTGTTTCTCCATGTGTAGTGAGTAGTTTTTTTTTCCTTCTTATAATGAGTTAGTATGCATGTGTAAGATATAAAATTGAGTAGAGTGAGAATATATAGTGATGATTTTACTTTGTTCTTCATTCACATGTAAACTTGATCAACTTGCATGTTAAAATATGTTGTGAGAACATGTAAGATCCGGGATGATATTGTTTCAATCAATTGTAGTAGAATCACATCAAATTGTATGGATGAGAATGTAGTCCATATAGTTACGTACAGATAAATAGGGAAATAATCTTCAAAGGGTTTAGAGTTAGAGGACTTTAGAGTGACAGGCTAAAGCCCCTAATTTGGTCTATTATTTTAGGTTTTGATGCGAGATGTTAATCTCCAGGTGGAGGGATAAAATGGAACTCTAGAGTGAGAGCTAGTATCTTCACTGCCTAGCCCATCTTCAAAACTATTCAAACTTTCGATTAACCAATGTTCTTTATAATGTCTCTAGTAAAGGTAAAGAATATAATTGCTCTTATTTGTCACAATCTCTCTTACTACTTGTTTAATTTTTACACATGTCACTACTTTCATTGCACGAGGAAGAGTACTTTTAATATATTAAAAACCCCACTTTCTGATTTTCAGTAAGTATTTTAATTTAGAAGTAAAAGTATTATTGTAGTGATAATTGTAGAACAAAATCAAAACCAAACTTTTATCGACCTTCCAAGCTAGGGCGTGTTATTCTAAACTAGAAGTTCTCTTGAAAGTCATTGTGATTAACCTCGATCTCCGTGGGATCGATATTCAGGGCTTAATCAAAAAGCCTATATTACTTGATAATGATACGTATACTTGCGTAATCCCTAGAAATATAATTAAAATCTTACTTTGCTTGGGATCAAATTTTTGGTGTTATTAAAATCTTCAAGTAGTGGTGTTAACTTCTTAAATTCTAAATATAAAAAAAGAATATCGGGAAGAAGTTTTTGGCGCCATTGCCGGGGATCGCAATGGTTGATCTTGAATTTTAGGAGAATTTTAGTTGAAGTAATTAGACTTAGACTTAGAAACCGTAGTGTCGTAAAAAATATTTTTGTGTGAAAAGTGTTTTTTGTATGAAAAATGTTGTGAAAAATAAGGTGTTTGTGAAAATGTTCTATAGTTTTGAATATATTTTTTTGTTTTATTTATTTAAATATTTATGTATTATTTGTTGTGTTGCATATGCAAAATAAAGGATCTGTAAGACTTGTGTCTTATGATCCTGAGTTAGAAAAAAGGAAAAAACTCAAAAAATAGAAAGGAATTGAAAAACTAGAAATGGACATGGAAAACATTCTAAATAATAACTTATAAAATCATCATAAATCATTAAGAGATTATGTAAATCCTACGAGAGATGAAATTCAGTCAAGTATACAAACCCCTGTCGTAGAAGCTGACTCATTTGAAATAAATCCATCGATTATCCAACTAGTGCAGAACAACCAGTTTGGGGGAACTCCTTCGGAGGATCCCTATTTACACTTATCAAATTTTCTAGAATTTTATGCTAAATTTCGTTATAACGGCATGTCAGACGTTGCTGTTAGACTAAGGCTTTTTTCTTTCTCACTAAAGGATAAGGCTAAACTGTGGTTATACTCATTAGCACCTGGTGCTATTAAAAATTGGGAATAGTTAACTCAGAAATTCTTAACTAAGTATTTTCCACCTTCAAGGACTATTAAACTTAGAAATGCTATTATCTCATCTTATCAGTATAAAGGAGAATCAATATACAAAACCTGGGAAAGATTTAAGCAACTCCTAAGTAAATGTCCACACCATGCTCTACCTGATTAATTAATCATTCAAACTTTTTACAATGAGTTAGTAGGATCCCTTAGGTACACAATTGACGTTGCCGCTGGTGGATCATTAATGTCAAAACCATTTGATGTAACATGTGTTTTAATTGAAGAAATGACTACAAATGAATTTCAATGGCCCTCTGTAAGGAAAAATCCTAAAAAGGTTGCCAATGTTCACGATACAGATGTGTTCGCAATTCTTGCATCTCAGGTTGCTACAATATCATGGAAGTTGGACCAACTTGAAATGAACCAACCTCAATTCACTTCAGTAAGTGAGGAAAGTTCATTAGGGCATATAATTGATTCTAACTTATCATATGAGACTTTAAATACCATAAATAACCTGTATTCTAACTTTTACAACTCAGGTTGGAAGAACCATCCTAATTTTAACTGGTATCATACTATTTTGGGTGGAAACCAACAATGAGAAAATAATCATGCAAATCCTAATGGAAGTTGGAATAATCAAGGGAGCATAAACTACGGACTTCTTATTCACCAGACTCTAGCAGTAATCAACAATTTGAAGATAATAAGATGTCTATAGAAGAAGTAAAATTGCAAATGGGAAACCAGTTTCAAGGTCAAAATGTTGCGATTAGAAACATAGAGAATCAACTGGGACAAATTGCTAATTCACTTAGCAATATAACCCAAGGAACACTTCCTAGCAACACTGAGATCAACCCTAAAGAGAATAATAATGAACAAATAGATGTTGTCCAATTAAGAAGTGGAAGAGAGATAAAGGATATGGTTAGAAAAGAGAAAGAAGTTGAGAGAGAAAAAAAAAAAACTAAAAGACGTAAAGAACATGTTTCTAAGGATCTTGAAAATTTAATATCTCCAACTAAAATCAATTTAGAAAAACCACCACCTCCATTTCCTCAAAGACTTAGATAGTATGAGTTGGATAAACAATTTTCAAAGTTCATGGAGGTACTTAAGAAGTTAATGATAAATATTCCTTTCGCCGAAGCTTTGGAACAGATGCCAAGTTATGCAAAGTTTATGATGGAGATATTAAACAAGAAACTGAAGTTTGGGGATTACGAGACAATTACACTAAGTGAGGAGTGCAACGCTATATTTCAGAAAAAAGCTTCTTAAAAAACTTAAAGATCCTTCTAGCTTAAAAATTTCTTGTATATTTCAAGAAATATTATGTGGAAAAGTTGTATGCGATTTAGGATTGAGCATTAATGTGATGCATCCATCAATATTTAGAAGGTTACGTTTAACCGAAATTTCTCCTACAACTATAACCTTTCAGTTAGTTAATCGATTTATCATTTATCCAAAAGGAGTTGTAGAAGATCTGCTTGTTAAAGTGGATAAATTTATCTTTCCTGCGGACTTTATTGTATTAGATATTGAGGAAGATAAAGGAAATCTAATTATTTTGGGGAGACATTTTCTTGTTACTAGAAAAACTATGATAGATGCGTAAAAAGGAAAGTTGACTATGAATATTAATGACCATGAAGCCACTTTTGATATTTTAAAGGCTAAGAAGTATCCAGTTGAGAGAAAAGATAATGATTATTTTTGGGTGGATGAAATTGATAATCTAAGTAAAGAACATTTCCAAGAAAGTTTTGAGAGTAAAGTAACTGATGAGATCAAAATGAACTTTCATGATGAGTTGAAAACATTGTTTAAAGAAGACTATAAGTATGTTCAGGAGAGGTGTGAAATGATGGACGTTACCAAAAATAGTAAACTTTTAATTCCATCAGTTGAAAAATCTCATGAACTTAAGATGAATGTACCCCCATACAATTTTAAAGCATACCTATTTAGGGAATTCATTTACATCACCAGTCTTTATATCTTCAGATTTGACTCAATCACAAGAAGAGCTTGAATTGAGTGATGAAATTAATAAAAGATCTCCTAAGAAAGAGTTATTCAAAATCACTGAATGACATATTCCGTAGTATACAAAAAAAATGAATGAGATTCGGATGCTCAGGAAACCAATGTAAATATTGGATACATCGGGTCGTCGATGTTATACCAAGCACTTTGTGGGAGGCAACCTATGGTTATCTTTGTTATCTGTTTAGTGTGATTGTTGTTATGTTAGATTGGATATTAGTGAGATGTTGGACTTTGATCCGTGTTTGATTTGTAAGAGTGGATTGGATTAATGTTGTGAGGCAATTCCTTCGTCATGACTAGATTTGTATATGATTTTTGGTAGTACCAGGTTGACGAGTTTGTTACGAATTAGTTCTCAACAGGAGTTGAGCATGACCTTGGAGCATGTAAAATTTAGATTTAGACCACTCAATTTCAACTGTTTTACTTCCTTTGTCTGACTTTATCTTCAGTGAGTAAAGTCATGAACTTACTTAGTGAACAACATCTGAATGAACTGCACTATATTTACTAGATTGTGTATACCTTAGACTTAAAGTGACCTTGAAATTGACAACACATGATGGAATTCTAGTCCACGAATGATAATTTATAATGCACCGACATTATTAATGCAGTTTCTTCTGTTAGAAATTGAAAGTAATAAGGGGAAATGTGAGTAGAAGGGAGGTCAAATAAACCTCGGTTGTTGTTTATTTATGAATCTCTAAGTTTATGTATTGGACTTTGTGTGTCTAGGTTTATGAGTCAAGTTGAATGAGTAATTGGAGATGACAAAACTTATCTCAATATTTTGAACTTGTTAGCATCCAACAATTTCTTTATAAAGTTTAAAATGTGTTCATGTTTAATATTCAATTTGTACATATTCTACTATTTAAAATTTCTTTATAGTGTTATGTCAAGCATGTTTAGGCTAGATTTACTTTCTACTGCAAT
>JXCR01139293.1:27477-79357 GCA_002079205.1 Phalaenopsis hybrid cultivar
CCACAACATTCAAAATATAAAACAACTCAAAATTTAACCACAAACATCACACAAAACTACAATTGCAACTAAATTAAGACGACTCTATCAGATGATCGGAATCCCTCGGAGGAGGTAACCTACGGTTGCTAACGAGGCTTTCCACGGTTTAAATGAAATTATGGAACTCATTAAGTTGAGTTTAGTATGTTCATTTGGACTAAGTGAATTTAATAGAAAATAGTGGTGTTGGAACGAGGGAACCGTAGGATCCTAACCGGTGTCACTCTAATCAACTTTAATATGCCCCTATAAAATTTAAAAAACTTCAACCATAGGGGCACCTGATTTGACATTATAACTTGACACACTAGAAAACTCAAACTCGTCACGGCAGGGGCTTGGAGCTAGCATGGTGGGCAGCATGGCCATCTTTAACAGCAAAACTTATCTTCCCCAGCTAAACCAATCTTTCTTCCTTAGACTTAAACAACAAAGCCATGCGACTTCGAGGTTGCTTGCTTATGCAACGTAAATCCTCACCTTATCTTTAGGCCTTTGTATAGCCTGCTATATAATATAAGCCCTAACTCGTCTTAGGATTCTGAAGTTGTCGTTTGTCACGACCTATTGTTATACAATATAAGCCCTAAATCATCTTAGGATTCCGAGGTTGTTGTTTGTCACGACCTAAACCCTCACATCTTTCAGGCTATTTGTGTGATCGTTTCACACGAATGTAAGCCCTAACTAATAAAATTGGTAGGATGAAACACCTAAATATTTCTCCTCAGAAACAAAGCCAAACATTAAGATAGCTTGAGAAGTCATCAGAGTTCTCATCTGGATCCATGACATTCTCTAGTTCTTTCTCCTTTGGACTCTACAACAAAATGTTCCAAGATTGAAGCAATCCCCTTTCACACTTCTACGTCTGATCTCATTGAAAAGTCCTACCCTTTGAAATTCCTTGAAGATAATATTTCCTGAATTTTATCGAGAGTCTTCTTAAGTGACTTTGGTCATTTAAGATGTAATTAATTATAGGGGCTTGCCCTTATAGGAAGCATGTCTGAACCCAGTTTAATATAAACCCTATTTAATTCTTTATATTAAATAGGGGAACTTTTTGGAAAATATAAAAGTTTTATAGACCAAACGAATGTCATATATTTTTTAGTTTATTCGATCGAGCCTCACCCTCAAGTCTTGTGTTTATCCTTCGGGATAGATACAGGATTTGAGGTACAGCGCTCTTTCATCAAAAATTATGGGGTCAGTTTGATTTCATACTTCAACGTCATTCCGAAGCGGGCGACGGGATTTTGATTAAATGGGGTCAGTTTGATTTCATACTTCAACGTCCTTCCGAAGCGGGCGACGGGATTTCGATTGATGTCAGTTTGATTTCATATTTTTCTAAAACTAAATATATATATATATATGTAAATTAAAACGTATCAGTTTGATTTCATATTTTTCTAAAACTATAAATTAAAACGTCCTTCCGAAGCGGGCAACGAGACTTTGATTCTGGTGACCGACAGCTTCTTACGAGCAACTCCAACCAAAAATAACGCCGACAGCTTCTGGCGACTCCGCTGGGGACAAGCTTTTCTCTCCATACAAATCTAGAAATATTATCTTCACACATCGGTAATATGTCCATGTCCCTCTTGGACCAAATCACCCTTCTTCTGTTGGCATACTTTACCCATTTTTGTTATGGGAAAGTACAGCTAACTCCTTGGACTTCAGGACTAGCTGTTCAAGCATCTTTAAACAGAGGGATTCAGAAGGCCATTAAGGACTCTTTAAATTTTCATGTGGGGTTGGACCCCCAATAGGTGTGTAGTGGACTAGTTTCGCCTGGGCGTTGTGTGTTGTAAAGTTGGTCCTGCAATGGGTCCTAAACTTTGCATTTCTTCGTCTCCTTCGGGTTTGGTTTGTTTTTCTATGAATCAAGCCAAGTTGTTGCACCTATTTGCGCTTATTTAATTTGTTAATTATAACTCTTCAATGCTTTAATCACAAGTGAATAATAAATTTAAAAATAAAATAGTAAAGAATGCCCAGTTCATAAGACAAGTGCCTTAATTTGAGTACTTCTGTCAAAACTGCAAGGCACGGGACATCGCTGACTTTCAAAAATTCTTCAAATGACAGGGATAATGTCTTCACCAAGGTTGATCTTTTATTTTGTCTCTGGAATGGAGTTTGCTATCAATAAGGATGAACTGCCTGACCTGACAGTTATTAAATTTGGACAATGGTTCAATGACATTGGAGTCAAGTTCGGAAAGGTGGTCGTCACAGTGATGAACTTTGAAACAGATAAGTCTATGGAGCCTATTATAGAGTTCAACTTGAAGTCTACCAAAGATTTCTCCCCTTCAAAGGTATTGATTGAAAAGAGCCCTACTAGTGTTGAAAAGTCTGTCGTTAGGAGTGTTGAGACTTCTCCCAGAACAGTTTTTACTCCTACTACCTGATACACTGTCACCGTGCCAACTGTTTTGCCAAGTAAGGGAAAAGAAATTCTACATGAGGAAGAGTCAGTTGATGCTTATGCCCCACTACTTTCTGGATTTGNTGTTGAGATTTCTCCTAGAACAATTTTTACTCCTACTACCGGATACACTGTCATCGTGCCAACTGTTTTGCCGAGTAAGGGAAAAGAAATTCTACATGAGGAAGAGTCAGTTGATGCTTATGCCCCACTACTTTCTAGATTTGAGATTGTGTCCAATTCAAAGTCTGCACAACTGATAAAGGCACATGAAAGGAGGCGCGGCCAGGAAATTTTGAAAGCCAAACAGCCTCGACAATCCCACCAACAACAGGCACAACAATATGGTCAGTCTAGCCAACAACCGCCTCAGGGAAGATCATACCGAGCAGAGAATAAGAGGATATCCTTGGCAGAACGATAGAAAGTGGTGTATTCCTTCAAAGAGGAAGTCGTGTTGAAGATGTTCCATGAATTGCTAAAGGAACAAGGATTTAGTTTATCAAAGCCAAAAAAGCCAGAGGAAGCCAATATGAAAGATCATCCTCAATACTGCCCATACCACCAGTTACTTGGCCACACCATAGAAAACTGCTTTATCTTCAAGGATTGGCTTGAGGAGAGTTTCAAAAGTGGAAATGTTACTATCCCGAAAGAGTATTTGAAAGAACCTGAAAAAGGTTCCGTAAATATGATTTCAGTTAATTCAATTAACTTCTACACAACCAGATCGGTGCCCAACAAAAGAAATGACACTCTTCAGAAATCCCCAATTGACCTAAAAGTAATCAAAGGAAGGTCAATCAACGGTATGCTGGAGAGACTCAGAGCCAATATTGCACAATTATCTGAAGATCAAATAAAAGAGATGAATGATGAAAATTACAATGTGTCAGATTACATGGACGAAAGATTAACAGAAATCAATGTCGTCGAGACCCGAGCCAAGTTATCTGTGCGCGACGCTCCATCTTCTGGTGTGGAGAACGCCGCGGATGAGAGGTAAGGGGCCACCCAACATAGGGATGAATAGATCAATTGTCTCGAAAAGAAAATTGAATAATTGACGACCGCCATGATTATAATGCAAAGACAATCGCAATCACCACAGATGACGCTTCCAGAAATAAACCAACCAGAAACCATTCATGTTACAGATGAAAGGAAAGAGTTCGCCTCTGATGAACAACCGAAGAAATACTCTGTCCAAAGCATCATAGCAGAAATTGAATTTAAACAAATGGTTGAACAAGTTTGGGAGGCCTTAACCCAATCTAAGGGTGGTGCATTGATTCTAAAAGGTAGACCTTACCCGGAGGAGTTCGATGTCATACCCTACCTCAAGGGTTTTGTGTCACCAAACTTTAAGCTATTTGATGGGACTGGAAATCCCTTACAGCACATAGCACATTTTCGAGCCAGTTGTGGCAATACAAGAAATAATGAAGCTTTACTCTGTCAACAGTTCATCAGCGGCCTGTCAGGAGTTGCTTTCGATTGGTATGCTGAGTTGCTCAACGGATCAGTGAAGACATTTGACAAGTTAGAACTATTGTTTGTAAAAAAATTTGTCGGAGTGCAGCATCATATTTCTATTGGAGATCTCATGGTAGAAAAACAAAAGCTTAACAAGACTCTAGTAGATTATATTTTGAGGTGGAGAAATCTTAGCATGAAGTGTGAGCCTCAACTACAGGACAACATGCAATTGAGATTTTACTCAAAAGCATCCATGGACCGATAGCTTTCATGCTTAAGGGACTCACTATCAAGTCTTTCGATAAGTTACTCAGCAAAGCTAACAATTTGCAAGAAGAAGTCAAGCATATGGATTCTCATGAGAAGGCCAAGAAGTCTAGGATAACCAAGATATTCAAGAAGAAATCAGGGACAGTTGCTGTGGTTAGAAAACGACAATTGCAAATACAAGCAGAACAACGTCAACAAACCTTCCAACATCCTCGTCAGAATATTCAGTAATCATCTCAGCAGAGACCTTACCAGAAATATGAAAGACAAGTTCTAATCATGAACACTTGATCAAATGGGATATATTCTTTTAAAGATGAAGCAACAAAAAATTTGTTCCATAATCTGATCAAGAATCACGAGTTCAGGTTAACTAAGCCGAAGAAGCCCGACGAGGCCAACAAGAAAGGACATCCGAGATATTGCCCGTACAACAGATTCATCGGTCACACCATAAAAGAGTGTTGCAGTTTCAAATACTTGCTTGAGGAGAAGTTCAAGAATGGGAACGTAACAATCTCGAAAGAATATTTGAAAGGAACCTGAAAGAGGTTCTATAAATATGATTTCGGTCAATTTCTTTGTTCCAACCCATTCCTATGCAACTGCCAACGAATGAAATGCCTCTTGCCTACTATTGTATTACTATTTTTGTTTAAATGGGAAATTAGCATGATCAATGTTAGTATATCCCATCCCTCCCACCACAATTAATGAAAATAAAGGGTTTGTTATTGTTCAGAATTGTGCAATATTTAAAAAAGTTGATCACCTCAAATGAAAATTTGGATGTTTTGATAAAACTATGACTTCAGGAGAGAATTAAATTGATGCCCTAATAGCTGAGTCATCCACCTTAAAGAATTTGGACTGGGTCCTAAGTTGATTTCAAAATAAGATAATGTGGTTGAAATACGAATAGTTGACTCGGGATATCACGAGCCTTTTAATTTCCTGCCACGTGACTGGGTCCTGACTTTCGAACAAGTTATAATATCCCAGAATTTGACTTAAGAAACATTTGAGGATTATTAGTCAGGGGAATTTTGGACATTTAAAATCTTTAAGAAAAATATGTTCCACCAGATATAGTAATTCTCAGAAAACAAAGGGAGCAAAAAAATTGTTGTGTGAAAATTCCCTAAGAAGAAGCTTGAGGTGAGCTTATAATAAAAAAATAGTGTCTGAATTAAGACATTCAAAATCTTTAAATCATGCTCTACCAGATATAGTAATTCTGAACAAAACATGGGGAAAAGAAAAAAAAAAGAGAGAGAAAAAAAGAATTATGTGTAAAGTTTGAAGCAAAAAAAAAAAATCAAAGCAAAAGAAAAGTCTCCCTGAGAAGAAGCTTGAGGTGGACGTATAATAAAAATTGGTGTCCGAGTTTTCCCTAATAAATGAAACTTAAAATATTCTTTTAAGAAAATTCTTCTGATATTATATTCTAGAAAAATTTCAACGATCTTGAGTCTTTTGGTCGGTTATTAATTGACACAGAAATATCTTTGGAAAACAAAAAATGATTTGATCACACGACCAAAATTTTGAAATCTGCTTAGGCTCAGAAAGAAAGAATTAAAGAAATGACGATGATATTAACAGTTAATGGAAATTCAAACCTGAAGTCATATCCTTCAGTGTCCAACAAATACAACTCTAACTTCAACTCGAAGAACATTAGAAGATTCTTAAAGACAACTTCAATAAACTTTACAGAATCTGTAACAAATCAAATGATGATTGCTATAAACGAAGCTATGAACTTACAGCATCTTCAACTGTGGTATCTGTAAAAACAACGCAACTGTTATGTGTACTTGAAAGAATATAGTTCTGATGGTACCTTAAGGATGAACTATTTTCTACTCTTGTCATTTGCCAGTGGACGATGCTTCAAGAAGTACTGTGTCTTGCAATGTTTCAGAGACAAAGACTCATTCCTAAAAACTCAGATGTCGTGCTTGTCTGAAACTGGGTCCAAATCCTAACAAAAAGAAAAGAAAATGATAAATTTCTCAAGTTTGAGGTTTCTTACTCTTTGCTTGCATAGCGCAACTACCTTGGTCTGCACTAGTTTTCTTCATATCCCCGCGGAATTTCACATTCTGTACAAAATCTCACAAAGTAACACATTTTTTCCCCACCAATGTCAATTTTTGTGAATTCTACTAGTTTCCCACAAACTCGAAGCACTATAATCTAGAGGTTGAGGATTCTACATCCGATCCCGCGTTGCTTTAGGTTCTCATCCTATCGCAATCTTTCAAATCAATCTAGAGGTTGAGGATTCTACATCCAATTCCCTGTTGCTTTAGGTTCTCATCCTATCGCAATCTTTCAAATCAAATCTAGAGGTTGAGGATTCTACATCCAATTCCGCGTTGCTTTAGGTTCTCATCCTGTCGCAATCTTTCAAATCAAATTCTAGAGGTTGAGGATTCCACATCCAATTCTACGTTGCTTTAGGTTCTCATCCTATCGCAATCTTTCAAATAAAATCTAGAGGTTGAGGATTCTACATCCAATTTCACATTGCTTTAGATCATCATCCTATTGCAATCTTTCAAATCAAATCTAGAGGTTGAGGATTTGACATCCGATTCCGCGTTGCTTTAGGTTCTCATCCTATTGCAATCTTTCTAATAAAATCTAGAGGTTGAAGATTTTACATCCGATACCGTGTTGCTTTAGGATCTCATCCTGTTGCAATCTTTCAAATCAAATTCTAGAGGTTGAGGATTCTACATCTGATTCCACGCTGCTTTAGTTTCTCCTCCTATCGCAATCTTTCAAATCAAATACTAGAGGTTAAGGATTTTATATCTGATTCCGTGTTTCTTTAAGAATCTCTCCTATCGCAATCTTTTAAATCAAATTCAATGATATTCTTGAGGTTGAGGGAATAAGCCCTTATATTAATTCAAGGCATCCTATTCTCATCTTTTGAAATTAGTTTTAAGACCACCTTAAATGGATTATGGCATCTAATTCTTATTTTGGGAATTGATACCCAAATTTCAATTCCCACCTCGGGGTCAGCACTTACATATTGATTCTCATCCTTTATAAATACCTAAAATTTCAAAACTCAAAATTCACTCTCTGATCCCCAACGAGAGTCCCTACTCCTTGATTTCAACCAGACGACCACTTGCTAATTCCTCAACAGAAACAAATCGCACACACAACTCTGCACATACTTGCGAGTCTGTTGACTTAGGAGTTTGTGTTGGTTCTTGTTGATCTCGTCGGTCAACGCCAATACGCGCAGTGTGCTTGCCCAGCACACCACACCTATTGGGCATCCATTTGTTGACCTCACTTTTGGTTGAGGTTTAGTTTTCCTCTTTATTAGCCTAATGTGGTAATGTATGTTATGTCCATTAATATCGCTAATCCTATTCCGGTGATCAAAGCTTCATACTTTACTTCATTATTCATGCACGGCTCTGTTAGGTGATTGGAGAATCTCAACATTGCCTGATCCGGTGTAATGAAAATTAGATCTATTCCCACTTTTCCTCATATAACTAATTATGATCCTTTTTCTTTCCTAGCTAACGAAGCTCCATCAAAGTACATTTCCCAATGTCTTGTATGTGATGGTTCCACTTGCATTAACTGTTCATCGGTTAAGTTTTCATTGAGAGGGGACCCAGCTGGTAGTGGGTATGCCATGAAAAAGTATGCCAAAATCTACCCTTTGGTAGTGCAAAGGAGCACGAAGGTTATATCAAATTGTAAAAAGATCGTTAACCACCTTACTAACCTTTCAGAAAGCATAAGATGGGTCATCAGATATTGCAACTGATTATACTTTAAAATCAAGTTAACCTTATGAGACAGTATGTAATGTCTGAGCTTCTGGGTCATAAAAATCAAAGCTAGAAAATGCTTCTCAATAGAAGGATACTTTATCTCCGCCGATATTAGATGTTGACTCAACTTGTAGAGTGTGTTTTACTTACCCTCATCATTGACCTGAGCTAGCAGGGCTACAATAGAGTCATCTAAAGCCACAGTATAAAGTATCAATGGTCTTCCCATACTAGGGGCTGCCAATATAGGAAGTGTCATTAAGTATTGCTTAATTTCTTCAAAACCTCATTGGCACGGCTCTCCCTAATAGAATTTGGTTTTTTTTTTGAGTAAATTGAAAAGGACTGACACCTTTCTAACAGATTAGATATAAAGCATCTTATGTATGCCAATTTGCCTTGAAAAGATTGTAGTTGCTTCAAGGCTCTGAGACGTTGCATCTCTAAGATAGCTTTAATCTTTTCTGGATGGATCTTGATTCCCCTATGATAGACAACTAATCTTAGAAATTTCCCAGAGGTAACTCCAAAGGTGCACTTTAAACCATTCATTATAAGATTAAATTATCGTAATTGCTCAAATACAATCCTCAAATCATACAAGTAGTCAACTTGTTGCTTAATTTTGATAACCTAGTCATCCATGTAGCACTCCACTTGGTTGTGGATGAGGTCATCAAAATTCCTTGTCATAGCTTACGGGTATGTTGCTCCAGCATTCTTCAACTCAAATGGTATCAATGTGCAACAAAAGATTTCAATTGGCTTTCTAAAGGTTGTAAGCGTTGCATCTTTTGGAGCCATCTTAATTTGAACTTAGCCTGACAATCAATCCATTAAAGAGAAAATCTTGTGTGTTGAAGCAATATCCACCATTAATTCCGGTATCAGTAACGAGAACTTATCCTTTGAACACATTTTGTTTAAGTCCCTGAAGTTGACACACACTTGTATTTGTCCATTTTTCTTTTTAATCGGTACAATGTTGGCTAACCGTGTGTGATATTGCTCCTCTTACATAANATGAATCAGAAGTGATAATTACCTTATTCTTAGGGATAATTGAGACATCAATGCTCACTGAGTAATAAGGGTATTTATAGGATGACTTATTAAGCAACATAATAAGTTTAAAAGAACTCAGGATTTTCCACTGGGTAGCGAGAGAGTAGCACGGACCTGCTTCTTTCTCTAGATCTGTTGGATACCTCGGAGATCTACTAACTTAATATGCTTTGATTAACAAAATCATCCTTAATTAAACTCCTAAGGACCCACCAAGATATGACATAGGGTTAAGAAAACTACCAAAATCTTACTCTTTTCCTCTATATAAATTGCCCTGACATGTATTTTAAGTTACAGGTGGTGTAACGAGAAGACTCGTCAGGTACGCTTTTACAATTTTCAGCATTGTCTTTCTTGTACTTGTATGCTATACTTTTATGCTTACACAATTTGCATGCTAAACAACGATGTCACCCTGCATGAAAACTACAACTATCAGGATAGTCACAAAACCAAAACCAAAGCCAAAACTAAAATCAACCAAGATAAAATCCACTGCCACAACATTCAAAATATAAAACAACTCAAAATTTAATCACAAACATCACACAAAACTACAATTGCAACTAAATTAAGACGGCTCTATCAGATGATCGGGAATCCCTCAGAGGAGGTAACCTACGGTTGCTAACGAGGCTTCCCACGGTTTAAATGAAATTATGGAACTCATTAAGTTGAGTTTAGTATGTTCATTTGGACTAAGTGAATTCAATAGAAAATAGTGGTGTCGGAACGAGGGAACCGTAGGATCCTAACCGGTGTAACTCTAATAAACTTTAATATGCCCCTATAAAATTTAAAAAACTTCAACCATAGGGGCACCTGATTTGACATTATAACTTGACACACTAGAAAACTCAAACNGGATATCCTTAACAGAACGACAGAAAGTGGTGTATTCCTTCAAAGAGGAAGTCGTGTTGAAGATGTTCCATGAATTGCTAAAGGAACAAGGATTTAGTCTATCAAAGCCAAAAAAGCCAGTGGAAGCCAATTTGAAAGATCATCCTCAATACTGCCCATACGACCAGTTACTTGGCCACACCATAGAAAACTGCTTTATCTTCAAGGACTGGCTTGAGGAGAGTTTCAAAAGTGGAAATGTAACTATCCTGAAAGAGTATTTGAAAGAACCTGAAAAAGGTTCCGTAAATATGATTTCAGCTAATTCAATTAACTTCTATACAACCACATCGGTGCTCAACAAAAGAAATGACACTCTTCAGAAATCCCCAATTGACCTAAAAGTAATCAAAGGAAGGTCAATCAACGGTATGCTGGAGAGACTCAAGCCAATATTGCACGATTATCTGAAGAACAAATAAAAGAGATGAATTATGAAAATTACAATGTGTCAGATTACTTGGATGAAAGATTAACAGAAATCAATGTCGTCGAGATCAGAGCCAAGTTATCTATGCGCGACGCTCCATCTTTTGGTGTGGAGAACGCCGTGGGTGAGAGGTAAGGGGCCATCCAACATAGGGATGAATAGATCAATTGTCTTGAAAAGAAAATTGAATAATTGACGACCGCCATGATTATAATGCAAAGACAGTCGCAATCACCACAGATGACGCTTCCAGAAATAAACCAACCAAAAACCATTCATGTTGCAGATGAAAGGAAATAGTTCGCCTCTGATGAACAACCAAATAAATACTTTGTCCAAAGCGTCATAACAGAAATTGAATTTAAACAAATGGTTGAACAAGTTCGGGAGGCCTTAACCCAATCTAAGGGTGGTGCATTGATTCTAAAAGGTAGACCTTACCCGGAGGAGTTCAATGTCATACCCTACCTCAAGGGTTTTGTGTCACCAAACTTTAAGCTATTTGATGGGACTGGAAATCCCTTACAGCACATAGCACATTTTCGAGCCAGTTGTGGCAATACAAGAAATAATGAAGCTTTACTCTGTCAACAGTTCATCAGCAACCTGTCAGGAGTTGCTTTCGATTGGTATGTTGAGTTGCTCAACGGATCGGTGAAGACATTTGATAAGTTAGAACTATTGTTTGTAAAAAGATTTGTCGGAGTGCAGCATCATATTTCTATTGGAGATCTCGTGGTAGAAAAACAAAAGCCTAACGAGACTCTAGTAGATTATATTTTGAGGTGGAGAAATCTTGGCATGAAGTGTGAGCCTCAACTACAGAACAACATGCAATTGAGATTTTACTCAAAAGCATCCATGGACCGATAGCTTTCATGCTTAAGGGACTCACTATCAAGTCTTTCGATAAGTTACTCAGCAAAGCTAACAATTTGCAAGAAGAAGTCAAGCATATGGATTCTGATGAGAAGGCCGAGAAGTCTAGGATAACCAAGATATTCAAGAAGAAATCAGGGACAGTTGCTGTGGTTAGCAGGGGAAAACAACAATTGCAAATACAAGCAGAACAACGTCAACAAACCTTCCAACATCCTCGTCAGAATATTCAGCAATCATCTCAGCAGAGACCTTACCGGACATATGAAAGACAAGTTCCAATCATGAACACTTGATCAAATGGGATATATTCTTTTAAAGATGAAGCAACAAAAAATTTGTTCCATAATCTGATCAAGAATCGCGAGTTCAGGTTACCTAAGCCGAAGAAGCCCGACGAGGCCAACAAGAAAGGACATCCGAGATATTGCCCGTACCACAGATTCATCGGTCACACCATAAAAGATTGTTGCAGTTTCAAATACTTGCTTGAGGAGAAGTTCAAGAATGGGAACGTAACAATCTCGGAAGAATATTTGAAAGAAACTTAAAAGAGGTTCTATAAATATGATTTCGGTCGATTTCTTTGTTCCAACCCATTCTTATGCAACTGCCAACGAATGAAATGCCTCTTGCCTACTATTGTATTACTATTTTTGTTTAAATGGGAAATTAGCATGATCAATGTTAGTATATCCCATCCCTCCCATCGCAATTAATGAAAATAAAGGGTTTGTTGTTGTTTAGAATTGTGTAATATTTAAAAAATTCGATCACCTCAAATGAAAATATGGATGTTTTGATAAAACTATGACTTCAGGAGAGAATGAAATTGACGCCCTAATAGCTGAGTCATCCACTTTAAAGAATTTGGACTGGGTCCTAAGTTGATTTCAAAATAAGATAGTGTGGTTGAAATACGAATAGTTGACTCGGGATATCACGAGCCTTTTAATTTCCTGCCACGTGACTGGGTCCTGACTTTCAGAACAAGTTATAATATCCCAGAATTCAACTTAAGAAACATTTGAGGATTATTAGTCAGGGGAATTTTGGACATTCAAAATCTTTAAAAGAAATATGTTCCACCAGATATAGTAATTCTCAAAAAACAAAGGGAGCAAAAAAATTGTTGTGTGAAAATTCCCTAAGAAGAAGCTTGAGGTGAGCTTATAATAAAAAATTAGTGTCTGAATTAAGACATTCAAAATCTTTAAATCATGCCCTACTATATATAGTAATTCTGAACAAAATATGGGGAAAAGAAAAAAAAAAGAGAGAGAAAAAAAGAATTATGTGTAAAGTTTGAAGCAAAAAAAAAAATCAAAGCAAAAGAAAAGTCTCCCTGAGAAGAAGCTTGAGGTGGACGTATAATAAAAATTGGTGTCCGAGTTTTCCCTAATAAATGAAACTTAAAATATTTTTTTAAGAAAATTCTTCTGATATTATATTCTAGAAAAATTTCAATGATCTTGAGTCTTTTGGTCGGTTATTAATTGACACAGAAATATCTTTGGAAAACAAAAAATGATTTGATCACACGACCAAAATTTTGAAATCTGCTTAGGCTCAGAAAGAAAGAATTAAAGAAATGACGATGATATTAACAGTTAATGGAAATTCAAACCTGAAGTCATATCCTTCAGTGTCCAACAAATACAACTCCAACTTCAACTCGAAAAACGTTAGAAGATTCTTAAAGACAACTTCAATAAACTTTACAGAATCTGTAACAAATCAAATTATGACTACTACAAACGAAGCTATGAACTTACAGCATCTTCAACCGTGGTATCCGTAAAAATAACGCAACTGTTATGTGTACTTGAAAGAATATAGTTTTGATGGTACCTTAAGGATGAACTATTTTCTACACTTGTCATTTGCCAGTGGACGATGCTTCAAGAAGTACTGTGTCTTGCAATGTTTCAGAGACAAAGACTCATTCCTAAAAACTCAGATGTCGTGCTTGTCTGAAACTGGGTCCAAATCCTAACAAAAAGAAAAGAAAATGATAAATTTCTCAAGTTTGAGGTTTCTTACTCTTAGCTTGCATAGCGCAACTACCTTGGTCTGCACTAGTTTTCTTCATATCCCCGCTGAATTTCACATTCTGTACAAAATCTCACAAAGTAACACATTTTTTCCCCACCAATGTCAATTTTTGTGAATTCTACTAGTTTCCCACAAACTCGAAGCACTATAATCTAGAGGTTGAGGATTCTACATCTGATTCCGCGTTGCTTCAGGTTCTCTTCCTATCGCAATCTTTCAAATCAAATCTAGAGGTTGAGGATTCTACATCCAATTCCCTGTTGCTTTAGGTTCTCATCCTATCGCAATCTTTCAAATCAAATCTAGAGGTTGAGGATTATACATCTAATTTAGCGTTGCTTTAGGTTCTCATCCTGTCGCAATCTTTCAAATCAAATTTTAGAGGTTGAGGATTCCACATCCAATTCTGCATTGCTTTAGGTTTTCATCCTATCGCAATCTTTCAAATAAAATCTAGAGGTTGAGGATTCTACATCCGATTTTGCGTTGCTTTAGGTCATCATTCTATTGCAATCTTTCAAATCAAATCTAGAGGTTGAGGATTCGACATTCGATTCCGCGTTGCTTTAGGTTCTCATCCTATTGCAATCTTTCTAATAAAATCTAGAGGTTGAAGATTTTACATCTGATATCGTGTTGCTTTAGGATCTCATCCTATTGCAATCTTTCAAATCAAATTCTAGAGGTTGAGGATTCTACATCCTATTCCACGCTGCTTTAGGTTCTCCTCCTATCGCAATCTTTCAAATCAAATTCTAGAGGTTGAAGATTTCATATTCGATACCACATTGCTTTAGGTTCTCATCCTATTGCAATCTTTTAAATCAATTCTAGAGGTTGAGGATTTCACATCTGATTCCACGTTGCTTTAGGTCCTCATCCTATCGCAATCTTTTAAATCAAATCTAGAGGTTGAGGATTCTACATCTGATTCCGTGTTGCTTTAGGTTTTCATCCTATTGCAATCTTTCAAATCAAATTCTAGAGGTTGAAGATTTCATATTCAATACCGCGTTGCTTTAGGTTCTCATCCTATTGTAATCTTTCAAATCAAATCTAGAGGTTGAAGATTTTGCATCTGATACCACGTTGCTTTAAGAGCTCGTCCTATTGCAATCTTTCAAATCAAATTCCAGAGGTTGAGGATTCTACATCCGATCTTGTGTTGTTTTAGGTTCTCATCCTATTACAATCTTTCAAATCAACTGTAGAGATTGAGGATTTCACATCCAATACCGCGTTGCTTTAGAAGTTCCTCCTGTTGCAATCTTCCAAATCAAATCCTACGATATACTAGAGGTTAAGGATTTTATATCTGATTTCGTGTTTCTTTAGGAACCTCTCCTATCGCAATCTTTTAAATAAAATTCAATGATAGTCTTGAGGTTGAGGGAATAAGCCCTTCGATTAATTCAAGGCATCATATTCTCATCTTTTGAAATTAGTTTTAAGACCACCTTAAATGGATTATGGCATCTAATTCTTATTTTGGGAATTGATACCCAAATTTCAATTCCCACCTCGGGGTCAGCACTTACATACTGATTCTCATCCTTTATAAATACCTGAAATTTCAAAACTCAAAATTCACTCTCTGATCCCCAACAAGAGTCCCTACTCCTTGATTTCAACCAGACGACCACTTGTTAATTCTGCAGCAGAAACAAATCGCACACACAACTCTACACATACTTCCGAGTCTGTTGACTTAGGAGTTTGTATTGGTTCTTGTTGATCTCGTCGGTCAACGCCAATACGCGCAGTGTGCTTGCCCAACACACCACACCTATTGGGCATCCATTTATTGACCTCACTTTTGGTTGAGGTTTAGTTTTTCCTCTTTATTAGCCTAATGTGGTAATGTATGTTATGTCCATTAATATCGCTAATCCTATTCCGGTGATCAAAGCTTCATACTTTACTTCATTATTCATGCACGGCTCTGTTAGGTGATTGGAGAATCTCAACATTGCTTGATCCGGTGTAATGAAAATTAGATCTATTCCCACTTTTCCTCATATAACTAATTATGATCATTTTTCTTTCCTAGCTGACGAAGCTCCATCAAAGTACATTTCCCAATGTCTTGTATGTGATGGTTCCACTTGCATTAACTGTTCATCGGTAAAGTTTTCTTTGAGAGGGGACCCAGCTGGTAGTGGGTATGCCGTGAAAAAGTCTGCCAAAATCTACCCTTTGGTAGTGCAAAGGAGCACGAAGGTTATATCAAATTGCAATAAGATCGTTGACCACCTTACTAACCTTTCGAAAAGCATAAGATGGGTCATCAGATATTGCAACTGATTATACTTCAAAATCAAGTTAACCTTATGAGACAGTATGTAATGTCTGAGCCTCTAGGTCATAAAAATCAAAGCTAGAAAATGTTTCTCAATAGAAAGATACTTTATCTCCGCCGATATTAGATGTTGACTCAACTAGTAGAGTGTGTTTTACTTACCCTCATCATTGACCTGAGCTAGCAGGGCTACAATAGAGTCATCTAAAGCCACATTATAAAGTATCAATGGTCTTCACATAATAGGGGTTGCCAATACAGGAAGTGTCATTAAGTATTGCTTAATTTCTTCAAAACCTCATTGGCACGGCTCTCCCTAATAGAATTTGGTTTTTTTTTTGAGTAAATTGAAAAGGACTGACACCTTTCTAACAGATTAGATATAAAGCATCTTATGTATGCCAATTTGCCTTGAAAAGATTGTAGTTGCTTCAAGGCTCTGAGACGTGGCATCTCTAAGATAGCTTTAATCTTTTCGGGATGGATCTTGATTCCCCTATGATAGACAACGAATCTTAGAAATTTCTCAGAGGTAACTCCAAAGGTGCACTTTAAGCCATTCATTATAATATTAAATTATCGTAATTGCTCAAATACAATCCTCAAATCATACAAGTAGTCAACTCGTTGCTTAATTTTGATAACCTAGTCATCCATGTAGCACTCTACTTGGTTGTGGATGAGGTCATCAAAATTCGTTGTCATAGCTTACGGGTATGTTGCTCCAGCATTCTTCAACCCAAATGGTATCAATGTGCAACAAAAGATTTCAATTGGCTTTCTAAAGGTTGTAAGTGTTGCATCTTCCAAAGCCATCTTAATTTAAACTTAGCCTGACAATCAATCCATTAAAGAGAAAATCTTGTGTGTTGAAGCAATATCCACCATTAATTCCGGTATCAGTAACAAGAACTTATCCTTTGAACACATTTTGTTTAAGTCCCTGAAGTTGACACACACTCGTATTTGTCCATTTTTCTTTTTAATCGGTACAATGTTGGCTAACCGTGTGTGATATTGCTCCTCTTACATAAAGTTTGTGTCCATTAATTTCTTTACCTCAGTGATAACTGATACGGCGGGCGGCCAGCTGCTACTAATTTTAAATAATTTTATTTTCAATTCAATCCCAAATAAAAATAAATTCAATATAAATATTTTTATCCTCTAAAATCTCTAAGTTTTCAAACTCGTAATAGTAACACAAGTATATGTATCGGTCGAGTAATAAAGGGTTCAAATGGAGTCCTAAGTATTGATCCCACGGGGAGTTGAAAATTCTTTTGGTTATAACATCAAACACAATATTCAAACTATAAAACTTAAGTAGGTAAGACAAATGTAAAGTAAATTTAATGTGTGCTAAAGAAAATGCAGTTGCAAGAACTAATTTAACTAAACTAATTACTAAACTTTAAAATTAAACTTATAAAGATTAAACAAAGTTTTGAAATAAAGAGTTTAAATTTAAGAAAGCATTCTTCCCCTTTAGCATGACTTTATAGAATTTGAAGAAATTAAAATCATTTTAAATACATAAATAAAATTATATGGTGTCAATTAGAAACAATCTTATTCTCTACCCTCTAAGAGTGCATAAAGAGCATTGACTAATCCAGAGTTTGGTCCCTAAATCCGTGGTTAGGTTGAGAGAATATTGGCTCTCACTTCTCCCTTGCCTGAGGGCTAACAATTTTGCTTCAATTTCTATGCAATTGGACCAAAATNTTCTAAAATCTCTAAGTTTTCAAACCCGTAATAGTAACACAAGTATATGTATCGGTCGAGTAATAAAGGGCTCAAATGGAGTCCTAAGTATTGATCCTACAGGGAGTTGAAAATTCATTTGGTTATAACATCAAACACAATATTCAAACTATAAAACTTAAGTAGGCAAGACAAATGTAAAGTAAATTTAATGTGTGCTAAAGAAAATGCAGTTGCAAGAACTAATTTAACTAAACTAATTACTAAAATTTAAAAGTAAACTTATAAAGACTAAACAAAGTTTTGAAATGAAGAGTTTAAATTTAAGAAAGCATTCTTCCCCTTTAGAATGACTTTATAGAATTTGAAGAAATTAAAATCATTTTAAATACATATATAAAATTATATGGTGTCAAATAGAAACAATCTTATTCTCTACCCTCTAAGAGTGCATAAAGAGCATTGACTAATCCAGAGTTTGGTCCCTAAATCCGTGGTTAGGTTGAGAGAATATTGGCTCTCACTTCTCCCTTTCCCGAGGGCTAACAATTTTGCTTCAATTTCTATGCAATTGGACCAAAATTGGGGATTTTAATCTGTCACCTTAAAATCTCAAATTCTACACCTATCAAAGTTTATTTTCCTATTTTTTTGCATGTAACCCCATGGATTACAATCTCACCCAAGAAATTGAATGTGACTCTTACCTTATTGTAGAAATCATAGCGCTTTTGGATCATATGTTTCTCAACAAATTTTAACCTTCTAATTGGCTAGATCAAAAAGTAAATGAAGATCAGAGTTCGAATCATCATAATTTATTGAAATTTAAAATCTTATAAAACAAAACCAATTCTTCACAAAACCTAATCTCATTGTAGGGAGAAAGATAAAGAAGACTACTCAAAATTCATGAGAAGAATACGACAAAACACATATTTCTTATATAAAAATAAGTTTACAAAATAATGAAATAAAAAAAACACAGCTTATTTCAAACTCCATCCCAAGAAAATCCATAGAAGTTCACTTTAAGCACTTTCTCTCTNAAAAAACACAAATTTCTTATATAAAAATAAGTTTACAAAATAATGAAATAAAAAAACACAGCTTATTTCAAACTCCATCCCAAGAAAATCCATAGAAGTTCACTTTAAGCACTTTCTCTATTTACAATCACACTCAATTCTCTCTTAGAAGTGTAATGAAGAATAAATCTCTCCACTTCCCTCTCCTCTTACAGCCCTAGAAGAAAATCCTCCCTTCTCTCTCACACCAAAAGCTCTTTCTCTCTCTCATCCCCCCTTTTCTTCTCTAGACTTCTCCATTTTAATTAGGGCTCAAAAGGATTTCAAAATTTCCTCTAATTTTCTCCCCAAAAGCCACACCTTTTTGCACCAAGAGATAAATCCTTTCATCCAAGAGATATATCTCTTCATTAGAGAGCCTTCCAAAGTGTTTAGATACATTAAACCACTGCTTAAGACGTTTGAAATGTTTTGAGCCTTCAAAAACTGCTCAAAAATAGTCACGAACCGACTTACTCCATCTTAGTTCATCTCTGGCGCTTCTGNTTAAATCCTTTCATCCAAGAGACATATCTCTTCATTAAAGAGCCTTCCAAAGTGTTTAGATACATTAAACCACTGCTTAAGACGTTTGAAATGTTTCGAGCCTTCAAAAACTGCTCAAAAATAGTCACGAACCGACTTACTCCATCTTAGTTCATCTCTGGCGCTTCTGATGCCAGCCTAATGAAGCCCGCACTATTCTCAAGATTTTTGTGCTTCTGGTGCCAATCTGGCGCCTCTAACGCCATTTAATTAAGTCTGTGCTGTTTCTGGATTCTAGCACTTCTGTCACCATCTGTCAGATAAATGGTCCATGTGGAGCCAATATGGCGCCTCTAGCTCTAGGATCACGAAAACCTCCATTTTTTGCTCCAAATTTCCTCTTTTTTGCAACTTTTTTCTCCAAATGCCTAAAATTAATATACCAGCAACAAAAACATGAAAATACCCATCTTTAAAGTGCAATATCACCAAAATAAGTATAAAATATATACATAAAATAGTATATTATTTTGGTGTATCAAAATCCCCCAAACTTAAATGTTACTTGTCCTCAAGTGACCATTNATATAAAATATATACATAAAATAGTATATTATTTTGGTGTATCAAAATCTCCCAAACTTAAATGTTACTTGTCCTCAATTGACCATTTTACTACATAAAAATAAAACTTATGGCAGAGATTAACTTATAAACTTCTATAATTTGTTTTAATNGCATGTGGAGCCAATATGGCGCCTCTAGCTCTAGGATCACGAAAATCTCCATTTTTTGCTCCAAATTTCCTCTTTTTTGCAACTTTTTTCTCCAAATGCCTAAAATTAATATACCAGCAACAAAAACATGAAAATACCCATCTTTAAAGTGCAATATCACCAAAATAAGTATAAAATATATACATAAAATAGTATATTATTTTGGTGTATCAAAATCNTCTTCTTTGAGTAAATTTGACTTGCTTACCTAGAAATAAAATACAATCGTCCATTGTCACTTGAAGATTGACATAAAATTATTGAATCACCAGAACCATGGCTACTGCAGTGAAGTAGCAGAAAGTTTCTCACTTCCAAGCAATAATTATATTTTCAATCTCTCCTCCCGACTTTGAAAATGCTCGCTCCTGAATCAATTTCCTCAAGCCCATTTTGGTATTATAGTTATATTGGGCCTTAAAATTCACAAATCTCCTTACATAGAAATCTCTCGTAGGCTTTCCCCTCTTTAATCTTGGAGCCATAAAAATTTCTATATAAATTCAAATAAAATCCAAATAAATTCACAATATCTTAAATTAAACTCTAAAAGTAGGAATATTTGGTAAGAATCTTTTCTCNAAACCATGGCTACTGCAGTGAAGTAGCAGAAAGTTTCCCACTTCCAAGCAATAATTAGCTTTTCAATCTCTCCTCCCGACTTTGAAAATGCTCGCTCCTGAATCAATTTCGTCAAGCCCATTTTGGTATTATAGTTATATTGGGCCTTAAAATTCACCAATCTCCTTACATAGAAATCTCTCGTAGGCTTTCCCCTCTTTAATCTTGGAGCCATAAGAATTTTTATATAAATTCAAAAAAAATCCAAATAAATTCACAATATCTTAAATTAAACTCTAAAAGTAGGAATATTTGGTAAGAATCTTTTCTCCATGGGTTCTCTTTAAAATTCTTCAAAAAAAAACTCTCAAATTTTCAAATTTCCAAAATGTAGGATAAATCCATGGTGAAAATAAAAAATTTCTATGTTAAAGCGAAGCTCTTACCAAGAGAAGATGAAATCCAAGACTGAAATCTCTTCAAACCCACCAAATTTGAAGCCCTAGGTTGAGTTTCGACCTTGTTTTAGTGGTAGGAGACGACCCAAGCAGTAAAAATGGCATTTTACAAGGGTATTTTGCATTTTTAAGTGATTTTAGGTTTTTTTTGGGAAACTGGTGCCTCGGGCGCCAATCTAGCGCTTCTAGCGCCACTTCTCTGTAAAATGGAGCCTCATGCCCCAACAACAAAAATATTCAAATTTTGATTTTCTTCAAAAATATATTGGGTACCGCACCATGTCAACCTCTAATTAACTTAATTAAACACATATGCTTGTAATTATAAAATGTTCTAACACATAATTTCACAAACAATACAAAACTCACATTTATATATATAATCAACACAATTACAAATTAACAGTTTTCAAGCCAACACACTTAATTCAGCGTTAAAATCAAGCCAACAAACTAACGCTGAAGTCTAAATATCAAACATTTAACAAACAATACATAAAGTTCTGCAATAAAACTAAATCAAATCCAATACAAAAAAATAACAGCAAATATAAATATTAATTCCAAACTAAATGAATTTAAACATCTTCATTATCATCATCTCAAATGTCTCCCATGGATTGGTAGTGCACGTACAAGTTGTAAAAATGTCAGTGAGGAAATTCATCTACAGAATCTTCTTCAATCCAAGCAATTTTGGTGAACATGCGCACCAAACCTTCTTTAACACGTCTTGTGTGTTCGAAGTGTTCCTTCATCCTCCAATCTAGGTGGTCAAACTTTTCAGAAATATTTCCAATTGAATGCATAAGATTGTGTACCNGGTTAAAGCGAAGCTCTTACCAAGAGAAGATGAAATCCAAGACTATTAAGCTTTGAAATCTCTTCAAACCCACCAAATTTGAAGCCCTAGGATGAGTTTTGACCTTGTTTTAGAGGTAGGAGATGACCCAAGCAGTAAAAATGGCATTTTACAAGGGTATTTTGCGTTTTTAAGTGATTTTAGGTTTTTTTTGGGAAACTGGTGCCTCGGGCGCCAATCTAGCGCTTCTAGCACCACTTCTCTGTAAAATGGAGCCTCAGATTTTGATTTTCTTCAAAAATATATTGGGTACTGCACCATGTCAGCCTCTAATTAACTTAATTAAACACATATGCTTGTAATTATAAAATGTTCTAACACATAATTTCACAAACAATACAAAACTCACATTTATATATATAATCAACACAATTACAAATTAACAGTTTTCAAGCCAACACACTTAATTCAGCATTAAAATCAAGCCAACAAACTAACGCTCAAGTCTAAATATCAAACATTTAACAAATAATACATAAAGTTCTACAATAACACTAAATCAAATCCAATAAAAAAAATAACAGCAAATATAAATATTAATTCTGAACTAAATGAATTTAAACATCTTCTTCATTATCATCATCTCAAATGTCTCCCATGGATTGGTAGTGCACGTACAAGTTGTAAAAATGTTAGTGAGGAAATTCATCCACAGAATCTTCTTCAATCCAAGCATTTTTGGTGAACATGCGCACCAAACCTTCTTTAACACGTCTTGTGTGTTCAAAGTGCTCCTTCATCCTCCAATCTAGGTGGTCAAACTTTTCAGAAATATTTCCAATTGAATGCATAAGATTGTGTACCTCTTTTTTCAACTTCTTCATCCTTTTCAAAACTGCATTTGAACTAATGTAAGGTTGAATAGATGATGAATTTTGAGATTCTTGATCCATCAATATATTCATATCGTTCTCCTCCCCAATTCATGTACAGTTGCAATAAACTTTTGGGTCCATAGGCTTCCAAGGGAGAAGTACTTTTTCCCATCTTTCATAAGGCACTTGTGACTAGCTACACAACAGGAATATGGTACATGGATGTCCCAGTCCATAAGTTGATCCATTGATGATTAAACCCAAAAAAGACTTTACTATTAAAGCACCAGCACCAATAGGCCTTCCGATTTGAATACAATAATTCCAAATCACACTTTCCTTTGTCACTTTTCCTATTTTCATAGTAGGAAGTAATTTTGATACAATAAAGAAATGTCACGCCTTTGATGCAGGATTCAATAATGATGAAGAAAAACATACAAATCAGTTATCTCTAGTCTCCTAATTTGTATCTTCATCAGTAAGGTGTTGATATAATTCATCCATATTATCACTCATAGAGACAAAATGCACGTAGTGACAAATAGGAACGCTTTCAATCATAAACTTGTCGTTTATTCTTGAAGGACTAAATTGTACCAACCTGCCTCAAACATAGACAACCCCTTGGTTAATTTCATGAAGATTAGCATAAAACTCATTCACCAAAGGAACTACTACAGCGGCAGTGGTATAGAAAAGTACTTCCCAACATCTTTGTGCAATAATCTCTTCAACTCAAGTATTCAGTGTGTTGAATTCTCAACTGATAAAGCCTCGCTCCTTGATTAGTCTCTTCTTCACAAGAATGTAATCGTATAACTTTTGTGCATCGAAACTGACAAACTTCCTTCTGTTTAAAATTCCATATCTATTGGTTTCTTTAGAGTGGGAAGCTATAGGATTTGAAAAATGGTGGCTTTACCTTCATTTTCCCCTCTTAAATGTCTTTAGGATTCAATTTTACGAAGTTACTAGGAGGAAATCCCACCAAAAATCGTCAAAAACCACTTTTTGAATCTTCTTAAGTTGTTTTCGTTGTCGTGGCGCTTTNATAGTGGTATAGAAAAGTACTTCCCAACGTCTTTGTGCAATAATCTCTTCAACTCGAGTAATCAGTGTGTTGAATTCTCAACTGATAAAGCCTCGCTCCTTGATTAGTCTCTTCTTCACAAGAATGTAATCTTATAACTTTTGTGCATCGAAACTGACAAACTTCATTCTGTTTAAAATTCCATATCTACTGGTTTCTTTAGAGTGGGAAGCTATATGATTTGAAAAATGGTGGCTTTACCTTCATTTTCCCCTCTCAAATGTCTTTAGGATTCAATTTTACGAAGTTACTAGGAAGAAATCCCACCAAAAATCGTCAAAAACCACTTTTTGAATCTTCTTAAGTTGTTTTCGTTGTCGTGGCGCTTTGGGCTTCTATCTGGCGCTAGGTCTCTGGAAAATGGCACCTTAGGAGCCAATTTGGTAGCGCCAGTTCAGATTTCTGTTCTGTTTCATTTTAAATCCAAATGACCCTCAAATTTTTCATATAAGTCAGTNCAGGTCTCTGAAAAATGGCACCTCAGGCGCCAATTTGGCAGCGCCAGTTCAGATTTCTGTTCTGTTTCATTTTAAATCCAAATGACCCTCAAATTTTTCATATAAGTCAGTAAATAAAGATGTTTTAACTTATTTTCTTAATATATAAGTCTCTTAAATACACAAAATTCATAAAAAAAGCATAAATTTAAATATATAATACAACTTATTAAAAATATATAAACAACAGAAACAAACAAAAAGATGGGTTGCCTCCCACAAAGCGCTTGGTTTAATGTTGTTATCTTGACATTCCCAATCATTACTCTGGGTTATCCAACATTACAAACCTTTTAAACACTAGTCTTTGAACATCAAAATATGGTTTTAGTCTGTGCTCATTCACTTTAAAAACCTTTTCAGTCTAGGGATCTTCAATATAAACAACTCCACATGGATAGACTTTATAATTGTGAATGGCCCTGTCCACCTAGACTTCAGTTTTACATGAAATAATTTCAATCATGTATTGTATAATAAAACTTTCTATCCATACTCAATATCTTTTTTTATTATCTTCTGATCATGTCATTCTTTCATTCTCTCCTTATATATCCTAGCATTATCATAAGATTCATTTCTAATCTCTTCAAGCTCATTCAATTGCAATAATCTTTTATCCCTCGCATCTTTTAAAATAAAATTAAACTCCTTAATTACCCAATAAGTTTTATGTTCTAATTCTACTACTAAGTGATAAGTCCTCTAAAAATTAATCTTTATGGGGGCATTCCTATAGTTGACTTATAAGCTGTCCTATAAGCCCAAAATGAAGTATCTAATCTAGCAAACCAATCCATTTTATTAGGATTTATAGTTTTTCCATTTTACGATTAGATACTTCTTCAAGACCACTAGTTTGAGGATGATAAGCAGTTGCAATCCTATGTATAAAATTATATTTTTCCACCAAATTTTGAATTCATTTGTTCCAAAAGTGAGATCCTCCGTTAGTAATGATTATTCTTGGTATTGCATATCTTGTAAAAATGTTTTTGATTAAAAATTTTGAAACACTCCGAGAATCACATCGAAGTAAAGCCATTGTTTCAATCCACTTTGATACATAGTCTACTACAATTAATATATATATATATATATATATATATANGGAAACTCTACTGTATGATCACCCCTCAAGAATCTAATCATCGCCTCTTCCTATGCAATATCGTGTGGATTCTTTTCTTCTTATATTCATCATTGTAGACATTTCTAGCTTTGATACTGTCTATTCTATTTTGCATTACTATAAGATTTGATTGCTGAATCATTAATTGCTCAATAATATTTTCAAGTGAAACAGAATCAGAAGGATGGTCCTGCAGCAGATGTGGAGGTTCTATCACTACTTCGACTCCTACATCCATCAAATGATTCAAATTTATGCACAGTNTGGATAATTTTTTTTCAATTTCTTCATAAGACACACATCTTCTCATAGCTAAATCTTTGCATTATTTGTACAAATAAGAGTCATCCTAATAGTAAAATAGTACATCTTGAATAAACTTCTTCTCTTATTGTTTTTTTAACTCATATGTTAAATACCACTAACAATTTAGTTTACAATATCAACATATCATGGTATTTCTCATCCTTTAACAGTATAAAGTTGTTCATCAGGAAAGTTAAATTATTCTCTTTTTCAAGATCAAATGTTTCTTCCTATTCCAGTCTAGATAAAAGAACTGCAATTTGATTATCAATTCATTTTCTATCAACTACCATAAAATCAAATTCTTGCATTAGAAATATCCATCTAATTAATCTTAGTTTTACTTCCTTCTTTTGCAAAAAATATTTTATAGCCGAGTGTGTTGGTATCATTTTTTTGATGTCACATGTGTGGGATGTCCACCTAAATCTATCGGGGTAATGCTTCATGAAAATAAGTCACCCGTAGCTCGAGACATCCATTCAAGACCCACTGGCGTGTGTTGAGGGGCGCGTAGCTGGGTTCATTTTGTTAAACTTTGTCTTTCACTTAGGTGAAGACCAGTTGACATTCAGTTCATCGGATGACTCTAATTGGGTCAACAATTGCCAGTGAGGTGGTCCATATGACCCCAAACGACGAAACGGACTACGCGAGTGTGTCAAGGACATCAATTTCACCTTAGAGAAGTGTCTATTTTGCCACAACTTCACGATGGGCTAAAAATGCGCGAAATATCTTGTTTTGGCTCGATCATCCAAAAAGTGATCCAAATGACCCCAGATGATGAAACGGACTCCGCCAACGTGTCTGGAACATTTATTTTACATAGGGAGGACGTTCATTTCAAAATGATGGCGCCTCTGGGCTAAAATATGAGGGATGGTGATTATTAAAATATTAATAATTATTATTATAATATTATTATTATTATTATTATTATATTACCTTATATAATATCATTTCCCATCTCTCCCCTACCTATCACGACTCAGATCCGCTGCCAACCTTATTTTATTAAATCCCTAGCCCTGGGCCATCTCCTTGCGCTTGAACTCTGGCTAACCGGTGTTCCTTGCCGGCAAACTCGTCGTTGGTTCATCCCACCAGCGATACTCCTTGGCTGGCTCATCAAGCAGTTTAGCCCTCCTCTCCCTTTCACAAAAACCTGTGCCACTGTCGATGCCTCCTTTCACGTGAGCAGGTCTTGCCTTCCTCTCAACCAGCGACGTCACCGGCAGGCACGCCAGACCACCCCTCTAAGCCTNCAGTTCATCCCACCAGCGATACTCCTTGGTTGGCTCCTCAAGCAGTTTAGCCCTCCTCTCCCTTTCACAAGAACTTGTGCCACTCTTGATGCCTCCTCTCACGTGAGCAGGTCTCACCTTCCTCTCAACCAGCAACGTCACCGGCAGGCATGCCGGACCACCCCTCTAAGCCTCCAGTGAGTTCATTTCCCTTTTATTTCCTTCACAAAATAACTGACGGTTCTCCACCATTTTTCATGCATGGTCAACCATAATTGACCTTTTTTCTCCTCGCCAACACTGTAGTCCTCCTCGCCGACAAAGCCCAGCATCCGGTGAGCAGGCCTTTCTTTGTAGTGCAGCCCTCTCTTGGGTTGACATATGAACCTAGTCATTACATGCTCATGCTCCTTCGTTGGTGCTCTATCTCACTGGTAACCGCCTCATCCTAGCTGGAAAAGCATTGTCCATGTAGCAGCGCCTCTTAGCTGTTTTCGTGATGCTCTAAGGGCCTTAGCTTCACNACATCCGGTGAGCAGGCCTTTCTTTGCAGTGCAGCCCTCTCTTAGGTTGACATATGAACCTAGTCATTACATGCCCATGCTCCTTCGTTGGTGCTCTATCTCACCGGTAACCGCCTCATCCTCGCTGGAAAAGCATTGTCCATGTAGCAGCGCCTCTTAGCTGTTTTCGTGATGCTCTAAGGGCCTTAGCCTCACACGTTGTCTCTCCCTCACCGAAGTGGAGACCACATTGTGTTGCAAAGGTCGGTGTCTAACCCCTCAAAGGTTCATGTTGCCCTTATTTTGATGTACTATGATATNTTCACACATTGTCTCTCCCTCACCGGAGTGGAGACTGCATTGTGTTGCAAAGGTCGGTGTCTAACCCCTCAAAGGTTCATGTTGCCCTTATTTTGATGTACTATGATATTTATCAAATGTACTTTGTATACCTCTTGCTCTCACTCATTTGTTATTTCCTACTTTCCATGTGTTTTGTAGCGAGATTTGCCAGAAAGTGGACCTCACTCATATGTCTCTTCTTCCTCATTGAAAGGTTCATTGCGAGGCATGTTGGTGCATAGATCGGACGTCGATAGTCTAAAGCAAGCAAAGAGAACACGTCCATAATCATTACATTGGTAAGATTTCCTAACTCCTAGCTAGCCTAAGTTTTTAGTGGCGTCTAGGTGTGTGGGTTCGATCGCCCACGCCGGTGTGAGCTGGCGCAATGACATACATATATGATTGATCATTGATTTACATGGAGATAGCTTTTAGGTTAGGACTTCCTATGCATTGGCCAAGTCCTATACAAAGCCGAGTGATTCATGATCCTCGATAACTACTTATACGCAACAGTATAACAATATCTCTGATTATATTTTCACTTATATTTTCTTACTTTCTAGTAGAGTCAAAACTTGATCCTGATTAAAATAAGAATTTAACTCTTTAGTTTATATATTAGGATACTACACAAGTATACTTATCATTATCAAGTAATATAGGACTTTTTGATTAAGACTTGAATATCGAACCCACAGGAAAATTATGCAATATGCTCTATTGAATAGAAAACTTTCATTTTAAAAAAGACAATTACTTAAACTGGAGATGTATTCGCAGTAATTAAATTCAAATATTTTTTGGTATTTTTGATATTTTGACAAAACAGTAACAATTTAAAAAGATAACTTGAGTTTATGTAAAAGAAAATAACTAAATTTGAAAATATCTCTCTCCTTATCATGAATCAGTAATAAGCAAGGAAATTCTGTTATGGTAGTATACAAATTGTGTTGTGCCAAATAGGAGCAATTATATTCTTTACTCTTACTAGAGCTGTTATAAAGAACATTGGCTAATTTAAAGTTTGAATAGTTCTGAAGACCAGCTAGGCAGGGAAGATACCAGCTCTCACTCTAGAGTTCCCTCGATTCCCTCCACCTAGGGGCTAACATCTCGTATCAGAACCTAAAATAATAAACCAAGTTAGGGGCTTTAACCTGTCACTTTAAAATCCTCTAACTCTACACCCTTCAAAGATTATTTCCCTATTTATGTTTACTAAATCATATGAATAACATTCTCATTCATACAACCTCATGTGATTCTTTCCAATTGTTAACTAAGACAATACCACCCTGGTTCTTACATGTTCTAACAACAAATTTTAACATCTGGCTAGGCCAAATCAAAAAGTAAATGTAGTTCATGGATTTAAATCGTCACAACTTCTTCCAACATTAAAGATCAATACTCTCCACAACTTCCATCCAACACTTTAATTACTTATCCTTTTAAGGAGAAAGATAAGGAAAACTACTCAGAACCCATGGAGAAAACAAAACCACACTTTAGTTTAAAAGTAAATATCATTGTCGAACCAACAAGAAATCTCAATTAATACCAAAAAGTAGTATAAAAAAAAGATAAAAACTTATCTCAAATCCTCCACCAAGCTCTTGAAGTTTCTTTGAGTCTCTTCTCTTTTACAACACTCTTTACTCTCACAATAAAACTAAAAACAAAAAGGATAAAGTAAATTTGTGGTACTTGAAAATCTCTCCAAAACTCTCTCCTTTCCAACACTTTTCAAAACTTTCAAGCACACTTTAAAAAGTCTCAACTTCCTTCTTCTATAAATCTCTAAGAAATTNTGTCTTATAAAATCATAGGTGTTCGTAGAGCTTAAAAAGCTTTGTAGCTGAATGGTGGAGAGTTTCCCTTATTAGAAATTGGAGGGGGAAACCCTCCATATTTCCATGCCAAAGCTGGAGGCGACAATGCCGCAAATTCGAGTGTGTCAGCCCTATGCACCTATGCAAGGTATTTAGGATGAGTTTGACTTACCGTCGACTTGTTGGGTTTGATTGCATGTGCATGGATCATTTCATAGCATTTTTTGGGTGTGTGGATCATATTGCATCTCATGTGCATGATCATTTAAGCAATTTGGTTCAAACGGCCACCCCGGCCAAGTCAACCGATCACTTTCGTTCGACTGACAGCCTTGGCCCAGTCGACCGATCACTTTGTTTCAACCGGCCACCTTGGCCCGATCAACTGATCACTTTGGACTGACCAACTACCATGGCCCGATCAACTGATTACTTGCATCATATTGCATGTTATTGCATGTTGTGCATGGTCGTATCGCATGTTTGTGTGTATGTGCCTGCTTGTTTGTTTGTGTGGGCACTATCACTTGTTTGCATGGCATTTTTGTTTGGGCCACTATCACTGCAATATGGCCATCTCCGAGTCACTTTCCCCTCGGCATACCCATCTGTTGGGCCACTGTCATCATGGTATGCCCATCTTTAAGTTACTGCTTCATAGGCATACCCTTGTGTTCGGGCCACTGCCTCTTTAGCATACCACATTTGTTTGAGTCGCTGCCATCACGACATACCCGCCTTCAGGTCACTACCCCTTCGGCATACTCATTTGTTTGGTTTGTTGCACTGCTTCCCTGGCATACCCTTTTGTTCAAGCCACGGCCTCCTTGGTATACCCTATTTTTTCGAGCAACTATCATTACAGTATGCCCATCTCTGGGTCACTACCTCCTCTGCATACCCATTTTTTTGAGTCATTGTCATTATGGTATTTCTATCCCCAGGTCACTGTCTCCACAAGATAGCTTATTTTTTGAGCCACTGTCATCACAACATGCACACCTACGGGTCACTGCCCTTTCAGCATACACATTTGTTTGAGTCGATGCCGTCACAGCATGCTGATCTCCGGGTCACTGCCTCCTCGGTATACCCATTATCCGGGTCACTATCATCATGGTATGCCCATCCCTGGGTCACTGTCTCCTCGGTATACCCATTTTTTGGGTTGGTGCCATCATGATATGTTGCATCCTTGACATACCTTTTTGTTTGGGCCACTACCGCTAAGGTATGCTCATTCTCAGGTCACTGCCTTCTTGGCATGCCTATCTTTTGGGTCGCTGCCACTACGGNCATCCATAAAGATTATTTTCTTATTTTCAATTAAGTCATTGAAAATCAATATGATACATCTTTGAAATGTTGCAGGAGTGTTACATAAACCAAAGGGCATTCGTTGAAAAGAAAAAGTACCATAAGGACTAATAAATGTTGTCTTCTCTTGATCCTCTCGAGCAATTAATATTTGATGATAGTCGGTATATCCATCTAGAAAGCAAAAATATATGTGCCCAGCTAGTCTATCCAATATCTGGTCCATAAAGGGTAAAGGAAAATGATCCTTCATTGTGGTCAAATTTAATTTTCTATAATCTATGCAGATTCACCATCTAGTGACTTGTCTTGTTAGTATTAATTCATTATTCTCATTTTTCACTGTAGTCACACCTCCTTTCTTTGGAAAACGGTGAATTGGACTCACCAAAACATTATCTGAAATAGGATATATTATTCCCGCATCTAACCATTTTAAAATTTCTTTCTTCTTTCATCATTGGGTTTAATCTTCTTTTGAGGATCAGCTTTTGGTTCACGATGATCTTCCAAAAAAATTCTATGCATACAAAGTGAACCACTTATTCCTGTAATATTAGCTAATGTCTATCCAAAGACTTTCTTATATCTTTTTAAAGTTTCTAACAACTTTTGTTTCTATGCATCAGTTAACTCTGAGGATACAATAACAGGTAATGTAGATAAATCTCCTAAAAAGGCATATTTGAATGTGTAGGAAGTGTTTTCATTTCTATCTCAAGAGGTTTCTCAATCGATGAAATCAAATTATCATTATTATCGGTAGGATCTAACAATTCAAATTATTCTCGAACATAATCCAATTCTTCATTACTTACTTCCATATATTCATCTAGAAATATATCCTCATCCTCATAACACCAGAGTCACCAAATGGATCCAGTGACCAGGTTAAACCCACCTAGCCCACCTTATGGAAGCCATGGACCAATGGTCCCTTGGTTTAGGGGATTTTATCCTTTTTTGGGCCTATACCAAGAAATCCTTACCATCATACCAAACCATTAGAGGTTAATCATCATAAACCCTCTCCTAGCTCCCCAGACTTCCTGGCCACCATCCCGGGCCCTGCGGGCCTGCTTAGTGGCCGGAAAACCCTAAAATCGAGAGCCACCGCCCTTGAATCAAAACAAATTACACCCATCTAATGTGCCTAGCCTTAATTGGCCTTTAGCATTCTAAAACCCTCCACTTTAGCTCCATATTGCACCTGAGTTGAAGCCTTGGCAGCTTCCCTAAGCCATTCTATTTAAACCCTTCCTCCATGGATAAAGAAGGGGGAAATCAAATTTCCTTAGGGGAACTCTGTCAAATTTCTCCCAGAGCTCCTCCAAGACTCCTTAAGCTCATTGCAACCATCTCTTAGCCATTTTCCCCACCACCTGAGCTCAATTTTTTAGCTCAAAATCTGGGCAAATTTCGGCCACCCTCAAAACTTCCCCAAACCTCAAACTGAACTGCTCTTAAGCTTCCCCAGAGCAAGAAAGGAAGATCCCCATTGAAATCCCCCTCTTTTGAGCTCTTTAAACCACTCTTATACCAAGGTCGCATGCCATTTCATTAAACTCCTACTTGGAGCTTACACCAGAGGGAACAAAAACATCCAAGAGGTTCGTTGGACTCTACTGAAGCTTCCACAAGCATCTGATTGAGGCCTCCCCTCTTAAACAAAGGTATAGGCCGTTAACCCTAATCTTGAGCTCGATTTTCATCAAATGTGAAGTGAAGTTTAATTTCATAGCATTGTAACCATATGGATGTGTTCATCTTGAGTAGATGAAGGTGTATGAACAAACCCCATATGATTTGGTTGAGTATCAAGCAAGTTCTTAGATCTAGAAGTTTAACTGCTCATAGATTTGGTTCATCAGAGACGATGACGGAGGACCATCCGATCACGTGTGTATCGGACGGGCGGACGAGAATAGATCGAACGAAGGAATGGACCGTGAAAAGCAGAACACGTGGTCGCTGACTCAGACAGTGGCGCCAAACTAGGGGACACCGCTTAGAGCTTCAAAGTCGTCGCAAGTTTACTTGGCACTGACTGGGATGAATAGAAAATTAGGAATTTCTTGACTTAAATAAATACCAGAACTTTGAAAAATCGTATCTTTGTGTATAAAAATCATAAAAATAAAATAAAAATATCTTCTTGCTCAGTGCACAGAGGAGAATAATGTGGACTAAAAATAAAAATCATTTGTTAACTATCTGATTTTTAATGAATTAAATAGTTTCTAAAGAATTTTAATTCATTATGATCAAGCATTGCTCACCATGGCTTGAAACTTTTGGGGTTCATTTCTTATGACAGAGGGGGTGTTCTCTAATTTTCCAAGGTCAGAGGGCATCTNCTTTCTAGAGAATTTTAATTCATTATGATCAAGCATTGCTCACCATGCCTTGAAACTTTTGGGGTTCATTTCTTATGACAGAGGGGGTGTTCTCTAATTTTCCAAGGTCAGAAGGCATCTCTATGCTTCTCACCTTAATTTTCAAGCTAGGAAAACTATCTTGACTTATTTTAATTATATAAATTAAAATACCACTTAGAAAATTATGGGAATAATTTTAGTAGGTTTTCTATGGTCAGAGAAGCTTAGAAAAAATGTCACGATGATTTAAATTGTTTTGTACATTTCTACAGTTAATTAAATGTATATATTTTGCTTTAATTTATGTAAATTAAATACTAATAAAAAATTGACAAAATCAATTCCACACTATGTATAAAAATCATGTTTACCCACTATAAAATTTAAAAATTATTTGACTAAGTTTGAGCACTAAAGTTGATTTTCTAAGAAACCTTGCATTTTTGTACAAAAATAATTATATTAAATTAAATACACTTGGGAAAATTATGAAAAGTGTTTTTCTCAGTTCCTTGTGATCATAGGCACTTTGGAAAAACAAAATTTATTTTTTGAGAAAATACTTAATTTTTTAGCTTTATTTTGAATTTCAAATAATTAAAAATCCCAAAAATATTAAAATATTTTTAAAATGTGTCTAATTGTTCCCTGATCACTTAGAACTCATTAGGATATTTTTTCTTAATTTTACTAAGTTAAAAATAAATTTTTAAGAACTTAAAAATTAATTCTTCTTATTTTCTCATTAAAATAATTATAACAAATAAATTAAAATCATAAAAATTCAAAATTTGTTTCTCTGAATTCTCTAAACTCATAGGGGTTTAATAAAAATATAAAGATAANTCTAAGTTAAAAATAAATTTTTAAGAGCTTAAAAATTAATTCTTCTTATTTTCTCATTAAAATAATTATAACAAATAAATTAATATCATAAAAATTCAAAATTTGTTTCTCTGAATTCTCTAAACTCATAGGGGTTTAATAAAAATATAAAGATAATTTTGGTAATTAAAACATTATTTTACATGTAATTAAAATCATTAAAATTGATTCATAATTAAATAATAATGATAGAGATTTAATTCAAAAAATCATGAAATTTTGTCTAAGTGTTTCTCTGACCTAATAGGACCTCTAATAATTTTCTCATAAATAAAAAAAACTTTATTTTGGATAGTTAAGTAAATCAATTTTGAAAATACTACTTTCTAAATTTAAATAATTATTTGNGTTAAAATTGATTCATAATTAAATAATAATGATAGAGATTTAATTCAAAAAATCATGAAATTTTGTCTAAGTGNGAACCAACAAGAAATCTCAATTAATACCAAAAAGTAGTATAAAAAAAAGATAAAAACTTATCTCAAATCCTCCACCAAGCTCTTGAAGTTTCTTTGAGTCTCTTCTCTTTTACAACACTCTTTACTCTCACAATAAAACTAAAAACAAAAAGGATAAAGTAAATTTGTGGTACTTGAAAATCTCTCCAAAACTCTCTCCTTTCCAACACTTTTCAAAACTTTCAAGCACACTTTAAAAAGTCTCAACTTCCTTCTTCTATAAATCTCTAAGAAATTTCTTGATAATTCTTCAAAATGTGTCCCAATTCGATGTATTCTCCAAAGGATACTCGCAAGTCTTTTAATAATATTTTTGTTTNAATGTCTTGATAACTCTTCAAAATGTGTCCCAATTCGATGTATTCTCCAAAGGATACTCGCAAGTCTTTTAATAATATTTTTGTTTCTAGTTTTCATAACCACCCTCTTTAACCAATAGGTGCCTCAAATACCTCCTGTTGTGAGCCTTAGGCCTTAACCCCACCAGGTTGGAATCCCAGTTTCCCACGATTTTTGCTCTCCTAATCTCCCTTGGAGAGATTAGTTGAGTTTGATCTTAGAGGATGGAAAAAGCTTTGTAGCTAGTCCGTCTTATAAAATCATAGATGTTCGTAGAGCTTAAAAAGCTTTGTAGCTGAATGGTGGAGGGTTTCCCTTATTAGAAATTGGAGGGGAAACCCTCCATATTTCCATGTCAAAGCTGGAGGCGACAATGCCGCAAATCCAAGTGTGTCAGCCCTAGGCACCTATGCAAGGTATTTAGGATGAGTTCGACTTACCGTCGACTTGTTGGGTTTGATTGCATGTGCATGGATCATTTCATAGCATTTTTTGGGTGTGTGGATCATATTGCATCTCATGTGCATGATCATTTAAGCAATTTGGTTCAAACGGCCACCCCGGCCAAGTCAACCGATCACTTTGGTTCGACTGACAGCCTTGGCCCAGTCGACCGATCACTTTGTTTCAACAGGCCACCCTGGCCCTATCAACTGATCACTTTGGGCTGACCAACTACCATGGCCCGATCGACTGATTACTTGCATCATATTGCATGTTATTGCATGTTGTGCATGGTTGTATCGCATGTTTGTGTGTATGTGCCTGCTTGTTTATTTGTGTGGGCACTGTCACTTGTTTGCATTGCATTTTTGTTTGGGCCACTATCACTGCGATATGGCCATCTCCGAGTCACTTCCCCCTCGGCATACCCATCTGTCGGGCCACTGTCATCATGGTATGCCCATCTTCAAGTTACTGCTTCCTAGGCATACCCTTGTGTTCGGGCCACTGCCTCTTTAGCATACCACATTTGTTTGAGTCGCTGCCATCAGGACATACCCGCCTTCAGGTCACTACCCCTTCGGCATACCCATCTGTTCGGTTTGTTGCACTGCTTCCCTGGCATACCCTTTTGTTCAAGCCACTGTCTCCTTGGTATACCCTATTTGTTCGAGCAACTATCATTACAGTATGCCCATCTCTGGGTCACTACCTCCTCTGCATACCCATTTTTTTGAGTCATTGTCATTATGGTATTTCTATCCCCAGGTCACTGTCTCCACAAGATAGCCTATTTTTTGTGCCACTGTCATCACAACATGCACGCCTATGGGTCACTGCCCTTTCAGCATACACATTTGTTTGAGTCGATGCCGTCACAGCATGCTTATCTCCGGGTCACTGCCTCCTCGGTATACCCATTATCCGGGTCACTACCGTCATGGTATGCCCATCTTTGGGTCATTGTCTCCTCGGTATACCCATTTTTTGGGTCGGTGTCATCATTGTATGTTGCATCCTTGGCATACCTTTTTGTTTGGGCCACTGCCGCTAAGGTATGCTCATTCTCAGGTCACTGCCTTCTTGGCATGCCTATCTTTTGGGTCGCTGCCACTACGGCATGCCCACTCCTTTTGAGTCACTGTCGTCAACATATATTCATCCTCACCACTTTGGTACACTTTTCATATGCTTTTTGCATGTCCTGTATGTTTGCATGTGTGCTCGGTGAGTGCCTCTTGGGTAAGTTGTAAATCCTCTTTATAGGTATCCTTTTACACGATGTAAACTCACTTGTTGTGGTGTCTGCTAGTTCTATGGCACCCCGGGTTCCTGAGCAGGTGTAATTCCTCTTTATAGGTAGTCTGCCTTACTGGTACATCTCATTTGTGTGTGTCATGTTGCATGTAGCATCATTGAATTCATTTGTATGATGTGTGTTTTCCCTTTTGGGTGCCCATTGTGATTGCTCTGTACTTTGGTCGAACAGTCACAATGTGAGCTTTCTACATGACTGTTTGTTTTACTCATTTCTCGATGGTTTTTCCTACTCATTAGGAGAGTGACCTAGTGTCGGTCGTGATGCATTAATTAGCATTGTTTGATGGGTTGATCCCAGTGAGCAATGTGAGTTAAGTCATCAGGATTGACACGAGTATGACTGTGCTAAAGATTTAATGGATCTAACTTGTGTCAATCCTTTTCGTGACACCTTTTAGATCTTTTAGATCTTTAGGACAGGGCCAATATGGTGACTCTGTCAAAGTCATATTATATCCGAACTTACCCCACACTTAGATATTAGGTTAATGCACTCTCTAGATAGATGGTGTGCTAGGCCAAGATCTAGGGTGCTAGATAGTCTTTTTTATGCCTGGTTATTGTTCTTTGTTGGATTGGTTGCCCTAGCCAGACATCCTTCTTTTGCATTATGCTTGTGGTGTGACTGCATGCTGCATATGTATGGTAGTGTGTTAGAACACTTTTCTACAGGGAGCCATGCCTACTTATATGCACACACACGGGAACCGCTATGGGGAAAGCATGTGATGATTTCTGACATTTTTGCCTACAGGTGCTACTCAACTCCACCACTTATAAGGCATGGCTCATTATAAGTTATATGCATGTGATCTTTCCCACTAACACTTGTCTTCATACAGGATTGAGTCTTTTTTTTTTCTTATGTACTTTTAGAGTCTAGGAGAGTTTTGTAGCACAAATAAGATACGGGCAAGAGTTTTGAGGTATTTGGCACGGGATCCACATGGAAGAGACCAGGAGCAAATGCTCATGCCCCGTATCTTAATTCTGCATTTTCATATTGATGTATAGAATTAGGATCAAACTTATATATGCAGAGNCTTATGTACTTTTAGAGTCTAGGAGAGTCTTGTAGCACAAATAAGATACGGGCAAGAGTTTTGAGGTATTTGGTACGGGATCCACGTGGAAGAGACCAGGAGCAAATGATCATGCCCCGTATCTTAATTCTGCATTTTCATATTGATGTATAGAATTAGGATCAAACTTATATATGCAGAGTATGGCCGCTCTTTTTCTTTTTTTGGGATATGTTGCCGATCCAGTGGCACCGGCCTTTCTTATTATTTTGATTTGGCTTGTTTTACATTTTGTTACATAACTGCATGCATGCACATCTACATGTGTTTTCATTTTTTCTTTCTGTGATTTGAGATTCACGGTGCAACATAAGCTCATTAGGATTTAAAATCCTAATTTTTCTACTTAAAAATTCTAAATAAACTATTTAAGATAATTAAAATCTAGGATTAAAATATTCATGAGTTAAAAATTACAATTTTACTTNCTGCACATCTACATGTGTTTTCATTTTTTCTTTCTGTCATTTGAGATTTCACGATGCAACATAAGCTCATTAGGATTTAAAATCCTAATTTTTCTACTTAAAAATCCTAAATAAACTATTTAAGATAATTAAAATCTAGGATTAAAATATTCATGAGTTAAAAATTACAATTTTACTTTCCTGCACTTGTTAATAGGGCCTCCATCATACTTATGGACAGCTCTAAATAACTGCATTCATATTTGCATGTCCCGAGGAGGAGCCCAGTGATTCTTCTACTTGACTGGCCCAGTATACCTTTTTCATTAGTGGTTTTCTAGTGCGCCTAGGGTGCTAGAAGGCTTCCCCACCCAGACAGGGTGTAAGTCCTTTTTGTTTGGAGCATTTCCAGCTTTGTAGCTGAATCTTTCTCTTATTTCCCGAGGCAACATTGTCACTTTGAAAAGTATAAGTCCCACCTCTTTATAGCTTCAACTTTTTCTCATAGGATAGAGTTTCTTTCCTCTGACCTTAGAGTTATCAAGGCTCCCATGGATGACGTAATTAATAGATTACTGATTGGGGATCTCAGTGCATTTTGGGTCAACTACCTTCACGACCAGGTAGACATAGGGTCCTAGTAGCTGTGGATGACGGGTCCATGGTACCCTGGCCCAGTTATTTCAACCATTTAGGATCACTCTAGCTTCTTTTTTGTTGAGCCCCTTTGAGCCCTATCGCTCCTTGAATTTCTTGATGTCACGTTGATGGCCTGATACTGATGAGCTATTGCCCGTTTGGGATATGATGATTTTTCTTCTGCCCTTATAGCCTGGACGTGCTTTGATGTGTTGGAAGATCCCCATCAAGCTGATTTAGGATATTCCATGGGCCCCGTGTGCTGATGAACCGCTACTCATTTGGGATGTGAGAGAATCACTCTCACGGGATGGCTTAGCATGAGCTATGAAGAATCAGAACTATTCACACACAGAATAACCTTCCTTTTATTGCCTATACCACAGGTCTATGATAATATAAAGAGAAACTCCTTTTATCAAGAGTATTCTTGGGGATCCTCCAAGATGTAATTAACCAGTAGGAATACATTCCTCTAGAAGTGCTCTTGACCCTAGAATAGGTACATACACCTGACTCTCTAGTTATGGGTAGTCTACATAAATACTTCTTTCGTGGATATTGGCTTAAGGTGCCTCCACCTGATCTTGTTTGGGTAGACATTTATGACCAATCCTTGCAAGGTTTAGCACACGTAGACTCTTCACATTTTACTTTTTCTCTTGTTTGTCATTTTGTCTTATATCCCTTCTTATTCAGTTCCTCTCCTCTTTGAATCACTAATATGTTTCGGGAGGGAGATTTATTCAAATAAGGGAAGTATACGATGATCAACAAGCTTGCGACTCCTTTTAAAATAAAAAGGAGAAAAATAAACGAAAACATAGTGATTAGTATGCAAATCACGTTTAGCTCCAATTAAATATGATCTAAATTTATCAAAAGCATAAACAATGTCTAATAACTCTCTTTCAGTAGTGGTATAATTAATTTGAGCATCTTTAGAGCTTTACTAGCGTAGTATATAACTTTGAAAATTTTGTCATATCTCTACCCTAAAATAGCTCTAATTGCATAATCACTAGCATCACACATTAATTCAAATGGTTTCTCTCAACCAGGAGAAACAATTATTGGAGCAGTGATCATTTTCTCCTTCAATGTTTCAAAGGCATTAAGACATTATTGATTAATATCAAATTTTTTATCTTTTTCTAAAAGATGGCATAAAGGCTTTATCATTTTTGAAAATCTTTGATATATCACCTGTAAAAACCACCATGTCCTAAAAAACACCTATCTCCTCTTACAACATTAGGTGGAGATAGGTTAGATATTACTTGAATTTTTGACAAATCTACATCCATGTCATTTTCTAAAATTTTATTCCCAAGCACAATTCCTCTTACAACCATGAATTGAAATTTTTCCCATTCTAATACTAGATTCATCTTTTCACGTCATTCTAGAACTTCCTATAAATGATTTAGACATATTTCAAATGAAGTTCCAAAAATAGAAAAATAATCCATAAAGATTGTTTTCTTATTTTCAATTAAGTCATTGAAAATCAATATCATACATCTTTGAAATGTTGCAGGCGTGTTACATAAACCAAAGGGCATTCGTTGAAAAGCAAAAGTACCATAAGGACTAATAAATGTTGTCTTCTCTTGATCCCCTCGAGCAATTAATATTTGATGATAGTCGGTATATCCATCTAGAAAGCAAAAATATATGTGCCCAGCTAGTCTATCCAATATCTGGTCCATAAAGGGTAAAGGAAAATGATCCTTCATTGTGGTCGAATTTAATTTTCTATAATCTATGCAGATTCACCATCTAGTGACTTGCCTTGTTAGTATTAATTCATTATTCTCATTTTTCACTATAGTCACACCTCCCTTCTTTGGAACACGGTGAATTGGACTCACCAAAACATTATCTGAAATAGGATATATTATTCCCGCATCTAACCATTTTAAAATTTCTTTCTTCTTTCATCATTGGGTTTAATCTTCTTTGAGGATCAGCTTTTGGTTCACGATGATCTTCCAAAAAAATTCTATGCATACAAAGTGAACCACTTATTCCTGTAATATTAGCTAATGTCTATCCAAAGGCTTTCTTATATCTTTTTAAAGTTTCCAACAACTTTTGTTTCTGTGCATCAGTTAACTCTGAGGATACAATAACAGGTATGTAGATAAATCTCCTAAAAAGGCATATTTAAATGTGTAGGAAGTGTTTTCATTTCTAGCTCAAGAGGTTTCTCAATCGATGAAATCAAATTATCATTATTATCGGTAGGATCTAACAATTCAAATTATTCTCGAACATAATCCAATTCTTCATTACTTACTTCCATATATTCATCTAGAAATATATCCTCATTCTCATAACACCAGAGCCACCAAATGGATCCTAGTGACCAGGTTAAACCCACCTAGCCCACCTTATGGAAGCCATGGACCAATGGTCCCTTGATTTAGGAGATTTTATCCTTTTTTGGGCCTATACCAGGAAATCCTTACCATCATACCAAACTATTAGAGGTTAATCATCATAAACCCTCTCCTAGCTCCCCAGACTTTCTGGCCACCATCTCGGGCCCTTTGGGCATGCTTAGTGGCCGGAAAACCCTAAAACCGAGAGCCACCCCCCTTGAATCAAAACAAATTACACCCATCCAATGTGCCTAGCTTTAATTGGCCTTTAGCATTCTAAAACCCTCCACTTTAGCTCCATATTGCACCTGAGTTGAAGCCTTGGCAGCTTCCCTAAGCCATTCTATTTAAACCCTTCCTCCATGGATAAAGAAGGGGGCAATCAAATTTCCTTGGAGAAACTCTGTCAAATTTCTCCCAGAGCTCCTCCAAGACTCCTTAAGCTCATTGCAACCATCTCTTAGCCATTTTCCCCACCACCTGAGCTCAATTTTTTAGCTCAAAATCTGGGCAAATTTTGGCCACCCTCAAAACTTCCCCAAACCTCAAAATGAACTGCTCTTAAGCTTCCCCAGAGCAAGAGAGGAAGATCCCCATTGAAATCCCCCTCTTTTGAGCTCTTTAAACCACTCTTATACCAAGGTCGCATGTCATTTCATTGAACTCCTACTTGGAGCTTACACCAGAGGGAACAAACACATCCAAGAGGTTTGTTGGACTCTACTGAAGCTTCCACAAGCATTTGATTGAGGCCTCCCCTCTTAAATAAAGGTATAGGCCGTTAACCCTAATCTTGAACTAGATTTTCATCAAATGTGAAGTGAAGTTTAATTTCATAGCATTGCAACCATATGGATGTGTTCATCTTGAGTAGATGAAGGTGTATGAACAAACCCCATATGATTTGGTTGAGTATCAAGCAAGTTCTTAGATCTAGAAGTTTAACTGCTCATAGATTTGGTTCATCAGAGACGATGACGGAGGACCATCCAATCACGTGTGTATCGGACGGGCGGACTAGATCAGATCGAACGAAGGAATGGACCGTGAACAGCGGAACACGTGGCCGCTGACTCAGACAGTGGCGCCGAACTAGGGGACACCGTGTAGAGCTTCAGAGTCGTCGCAAGTTTACTTGGCACTGACTGGGATGAATAGAAAATTAGGAATTTCTTGACTTAAATAAATACCAGAACTTTGAACAACCATATCTTTGTGTATAAAAATCATAAAAATAAAATAAAAATATATTCTTGCTCAGTGCACAGAGGAGAATAATGTGGACTAAAAATAAAAATCATTTGTTAACTATCTGATTTTTANGATAATTCTGTTAAGTTACCATTCACCTACTGTGATTGTTCAAGTCTTGGTATTTACCTAAGCATGACATTTAAACTCATTTGATTGGATTTAGAAGATAACATGATTAATGATTAACACCTTGTTACACTACAAGCCTAATTTTAACTGTGGAAACTAAAACCTTTACTTACTTAAATTTGCTTTTGGGGCACCCACTCATATAAATCTTAACTGAAATATTGATTAATTAATTGAGTGTCCTAGCCTAGGGAATCAAGTGTCCTTGAGCAATGGGATAACCTTAGATTAACCTTGGATGATTAATAAAACAATATGATAAGTTCAAAATGAACTCAAAATATTTCAANTAAAATTATGTTAAGTTACCATTCACCTACTGTGATTGTTCAAGTCTTGGTAGTGACCTAAGCATGAAATTTAAACTCATTTGATTGGATTTAGAATATAACATGATTAATGATTAACACATTTTTACACTACAAGCCTAATTTTAACTGTGAAAACCAAAACCTTTACTTACTTAAATTTTCTTTTGGGGCACCCACTCATATAAATCTTAACTGAAATATTGATTAATTATTTGAGTGTCCTAGCCTAGCGAATCAAGTGTCCTTGAGAAATGGTATAACCTTAGATTAACCTTGGATGATTAATAAAACAATATGATAAGTTCAAAATGAACTCAAAATATTTCAATAAATATTCAAAGTGATTCAAGGTCATGCTTCGAGCACTTTGAAATCTCTTGAATATTTTAAAGGGCAAATTGAACTTGCTATATTTTGTTCTAAAATCATCCNATTCAAAGTGATTCAAGGTCATGCTCCGAGCACTTTGAAATCTCTTGAATATTTTAAAGGGCAAATTGAACTTGCTATATTTTGTTCTAAAATCATCCACTAAGATCTTTTGAGAGTTAATAAAGTCATAACTTGGGGTTTGTTATCTATACCTCTATCTACTCCTGCAATTTGAATTCCTTGCAAAATTATATACATATTGTCAAAGCTAACCTTTCAAGTGGAGGAACGGAAAGAAACTACAAGTACGTTTTTAAGGTCACCCTGCTTGTCAAAATCAAAACTAAAAAAAAATTAAACAAGATAAAATTCTCCGCCACTATAGTCAAAATATAATACACTCAAAAATTAATTACAAATAAAACAAAAAAAAAATTGCAACTAAATTAAAACGTCTCTATCGGATGATCAGGAATCCCTCGGAGGAGGTAACCTACGATTACTAACAAGATTTCTCACGGTCTAAATGAAAGTATGAAACTCATTAAATTGGGTTTAGTAAATTCATTTAGACTAATTGAATTCGAAAGAAAATAGTGTTGCTGAAACAAGGGAACCGTAGGATCCTAACCAGTGTCGCTCTAATCAACTTTAACATTCCCCATAAAATTTAAATAACCATAACCTTAGGAAACACTTGATTTGACATTATGACTTGACACATTAGAAAACTTAAACTCGCCACAATGAGGAGCTTGGAGATAGCATTGTGGGCAGTACGACCATCTTCAACAGCAAAACATTTCTACACCAGCTAAACAGTTCTTTAAAATTAAACAACAAACCATAAGATTTTGAGGTTGTCCGCCTAGTGTGACATAAATCCTCAATTTTTCTTTAGGTTTTTTATGACTCTGTTATACAATACAAGCCCTAACTCACTTTATAATTTTGAGTTTGTCATTCATCATGACCTAAATCCTCATATCTTCCAGGTTATTTGTGTGATCATTTCACACAAATGTAAGCCCTAATTAATAAAATTGTCAGGATGAAATACTTAAATATTTCTCCTCTAAATTCAAGCCAAACAATAGGATAGAGTGAGAAGTCACTGAGGTTCTCCTCAAGATTTGTGACATCCCTTAGTTCTTCTTTTGGATTCCAAAAATAAATGTTCCAAATTTGAGTCATTCCTATTTTACACCTCTTTGTCCAATCTGATTGAAAAGTCCTATTCCTTTAACCTCTTTGAAGACAATATCCTCTGATTTTTATCGAGAGTTTTCTTAGGTAACTTCAATTATCTAAGATATAATTAACTTTATTGGTTTGCCTTTATAGGAAACTTTCAAGAACCCAGGTTAATATAAATTCTATTTAATTTTTCATATTAAATAGGGTAACTTGTCAGCTTATAATAAAAATGGTTTCGCAGACCAAAAGGATATCATATATTCCTTAGTTTATTTGATCGAGCCTCACCCTCAAGTCTTGTGTTTATCTTTCGGGATAGATACATAGCTTGAGGTNCTTTTAAGGTCACCCTGCTTGTCAAAATCAAAACCAAAAAAAAATTAAACAAGATAAAATTCTTTGCCACAATAGTCAAAATATAATACACTCAAAAATTAATTACAAAAAAAACAAAAAAAAATTACAACTAAATTAAAACGTCTCTATCGGATGATTAGGAATCCCTCGGAGGAGGTAACCTAAGATTACTAACAAGATTTCTCATGGTCTAAATGAAAGTATGAAACTCATTAAATTGGGTTTACTAAATTCATTTAGACTAATTGAATTCGAAAGAAAATAGTGTTGCTGAAACAAGGGAACCGTAGGATCCTAACCAGTGTCGCTCTAATCAACTTTAACATTCCCCATAAAATTTAAATAACCATAACCTTAGGAAACACTTGATTTGACATTATGACTTGACACATTAGAAAACTTAAACTCGCCATGATGAGGAGCTTGGAGATAGCATTGTGGGCAGTATGACCATCTTCAATAGCAAAACATTTCTACACCAGCTAAACAGTTCTTTAAAATTAAACAACAAACCATAGGATTTTGAGGTTGTCCGCCTAGTGTGACATAAATCCTCAATTTTTCTTTAGGTTTTTTATGACTCTGTTATACAATATAAGCCCTAACTCACTTTAGAATTTTGAATTTGTCATTCATCATGACCTAAATCCTCATATCTTCCAGGTTATTTGTGTGATCATTTCACACAAATGTAAGCCCTAATTAATAAAATTGCCAGGATGAAACACTTAAATATTTCTCCTCTAAATTCAAGCCAAATAATAGGATAGAGTGAGAAGTCACTGAGGTTCTCCTCAAGATTCGTGACATCCCTTAGTTCTTCTTTTGGATTCCAAAAATAAATGTTCCAAATTTGAGTCATTCCTATTTTACACCTCTTTGTCCAATCTGATTGAAAAGTCCTATTCCTTTAACCTCTTTGAAGACAATATCCTCTGATTTTTATCGAGAGTTTTCTTAGGTAACTTCAATTATCTAAGATATAATTAACTATAATGGTTTTCCTTTATAGGAAACTTTCAAGAACCCAATTTAATATAAATTCTATTTAATTTTTCATATTAAATAGGGTAACTTTTCAGCTTATAATAAAAATGGTTTTGCAGACCAAAAGGATGTCAAATATTCCTTAGTTTATTTTATCGAGCCTCACCCTCAAGTCTTGTGTTTATCTTTCGGGATAGATACATAGCTTGAGGTGTAGTACCCTTTCATTTAAACTTTGAAAATATGGGATCGATTTGATTTTATATTTTTTAAAACTATATATATATATATATATATATATTAAATGTCCCTTCGAAGCGGGCAATAAGATTCTGATTCCAGTGACCAATAGCTTCCACAGGACCCCCCCTAAAATTGTGTCAGCACTCTTGATCGCTAACTCTCATCGTATATTGTCCTTTATGCACAACTATCAAAGCTCTTCCAATATCAAGAAATGGTCTTTCTAAAATGAAAGGAATTTCTTTATCTTCTTTCAAATCTAACATAATAAAATCCAAAGGAAAAGTAAATTTATCAACCCTTACCAACACATCTTCTATAACTCCTTTAGGATAAGTACTCGAACGATCAGCTAATTAAAGAGTTACAGTAGTATGTGAAATTTCTCCTAAACCCANATAAATTTATCAACCCTTATCAACACATCTTCTATAACTTCTTTAGGATAAGTACTCGAACGATCAGCTAATTAAAGAGTTACAGTAGTATGTGAAATTTCTCCTAAACCCAACCTTCTGAAAATTGATAGAGGCATAAGATTAATACTGGCTTCCGAATCACATAAAGCTTTTCTAAAAAATCTTTTGCCAATAGCATAAGGAATAGTAAAACTTCCATGATCTTTAAGTTTTTTAGGAAGCTTTTTCTGAATTATATTGCTACACCACTCACTAAGTGAAACAATCTCATTATCTGTAAACTTCCTTTTTTTATTAAGTATATCCTTCATGAACTTCACATAACTTGGCATCTCTTCCAGGGCTGCAACAAATGGAATGTTGATTATCAATTTCCTCAATATTTTGAAAAATTTTGTAAATTAGTTATCTTTTTTTTTTTCTGCATCAATCTTTCAGGAAATGGAGGTGGTGGTCTTTCTACAGCAATTTTCATTGGTTTGATAGGATACTCCAGCTCAAAATGAAAATCTTCATTAGATTTTCCACCCCTTTTTTTTCAACTTTAACAACAACTTCTTTTTGAACTTTTTTTTTCAATTCTTTTTCACTTTTCAGTTGAATAGCCTTAATTTGCTTTTTATTCTAATCTTTACGATTAACTTCAAAATTACTAGGTAACGTTCTTGGAGGTCTATTGCTAAGTGCAGTAGCAATACATTCCAATTGATTTTCAATGTTTCTAATTGTAGCTCCTTGACTTTGTAATTGACTTCCCATTTGCAATATTAATTCTTCCGTTGACATATTCTTTTCCTTACTATGCAAATTGCTATTGAAACCTAGAGGGTAATAAGGTTTGTAGTTCAAATTCCCTTGGTTTTTTGAGCTTCGCAATGGGTTTGCAGCATTATTCCCCCATTACAGATTTACAACATTAAAGTTATTGTTACTCCAACTAAAATTTGGGTGATTTTTTCAACCAGGATTATAATAATTGGAATAAGAATTATTAGATTGGTTGTTTATGGCATTTAAAGTTTCATACTAAGATTGAGATTCTATCAATTGTCCTAGTGAATTTTCCTCAAGCACAAGAGGTGTCTGAGAATAATTCATTCCATATTGATATATCTTCTTTGATATTGTAGCAATTTGAGACACCAACATAGATATTGCATCAGAATCATGAATACTAGCTACTCTTTTTGGGTTTACCCTTTCAGAGGGCCATTGAAAATAATTAATAGTCATCTCTTTAAATGGTTTTAACACTAATGATCCACCAGCAGTAGCATCAATTATTTATCTAAGAGATCCAACCAATCCATTATAAAAAGTTTGAATTATTAACCAACCTGGAAATGCATCATGTGGACACTTCCTAAAGAGATCTTTAAATCTTTCTCATGCTTCATAAATTGATTCCCCTTCAAACTGAGAAAAAAATGTAATATCATTTCTAAGCTTTGCGGTTTTCAATTGTGGGAAATATTTAGATAAAAATTTTTGTGATAAGTCTCCATAAGTTTTGATAAATCCAAGTGCTGATGAGTTTAACCACATCTTAGCTTTATTCCTTAGTGAAAAGGGAAAAAGTTTAAGTATGATGACATCATTTGACACTCCATCATATTTAAATGTAGCACACAATACTAGAAAAGTAGCAAGTTGTAAGTTAGGATCTTCAGTCGGTGTTCCCCCAAACTGATTATTTTGTACCATTTAGATAATAGCAGGTTTAAACTCAAATGAATTGGCAGTTACAGCAGGGTTTTATATACTCAAATGAATTTCATCTACTGTAGGATTAGCATAATCTCTTAAGGGTCCATGATGATTTTCATTTTCATTTCCAGAATTATTTAAGTTGTAAGCCATTTTTTATAAATTATCAATCTCTTTTTGTTGTTTTCAATTTTTTTCTAATTGTTCTCTCTAACTCTGAATTGTATTGTATTAAACCTACTGATCTTAAACTACGCATACACAAACACAATAAGCAATATATATAAGCAAATACAATAAAATATAAAATATTTAATTAAATTACAAATATTTTTTTAGTTCAAATAAAATGTTCTCAATTATAAAGTAATTTATCGTTACTCCCCGACAACGGCGCCAAAAACTTGATACGACGGGCGGCCAGCTGCTACTAATAGTAAATATGCAGTTCAATCCCAAATAAAAATAAATTCAATATAATTATTTTATCTCTTAAAATCTATAAGCTGTGTAATAATAAACCAAGTATACGTATCGCTCAAGTAATAAAGGGCTCTAATGGAGTCATAAGTATCGATCCCACAAGGAGTTGGAAAATCTTATGATTATAACGTCAAACACAATATTCAAACTATAAAACTTAAGTAGGCATGACAAATCAAAAGTAAATTTAATGTGTGCTAAAAGAAATGTAATTGTAAGAGCTAAGTTAACTAAACTAATTGCTAAGCTTCAAAAGTAAACTTAAAAAGACTAAACAAAGTTTTGAAACAAAGTGTTCAAATTTAAGAAAGCATCCTTCCACTTTACAATGATTTTATGGAATGTGAAGAAATTAAAATCATTTTAAAATACATATATAAAATTATATTGTGTCAAATATGAGCAATCTTATTCCTTACCCTCTAAGAGTGCATAAAGAACATTGACTAATCCAGAGTTTGGTCCCTAAATCTGTGGTTAGGTTGAGAGGATAATGGCTCTCACTCCAGAGCTCTCACTTCTCTCTCGTCTTATGGCTAACAATCTCACTTTAGTTTCCAAGCAACTGGACTAAATTGAAAATTTTAATCTGTCACCTTAAAATCTTCAAATCTACGCCCATCAAAGTATATTTTCCTATTTATTTGCACGCAAACCCATGGATTAAATTCTCACCCATGAAATTGAATGTGATTCTTACCTTGTTCTAGAAAGCATAGCCCTTTCGGATCATATATTACTCAATAAATTTTAACCTTTCAACTGGTCAGATCAAAAAGTAAATGAAGATCCGAGTTCGAATCATCACAATTTATTGACATTTAAAACCTTATAAAACAAAACTAATTCTTCACAAAACCATNTTACGAAATAACGAAAGAAAAGAACGCAACTTATCTCAAACTCCTTCCCAAGCAAATCCCTAGAAGTTCCCTTTAAGTACTTTCTCTCTTTACAATTACACTCAATTCTCTCTTAGAAGTATAATGAAGAAGAAATCTCTCACCTTCCCTCTCCTCTTACAATTAGAAGAAAATCCTCTCTTCTCTCTCATGCCCAAAACCTCTTTCTCGCTCCCTTTCCCCTTTTCTTCTCTAGACTTCTTCCTTTTTAATTGGGCTCAAAAGGAATTCAAAATTCCCTCCAATTTTTCCCCTAAAAGTCGCACCCTTTTACATCAAGAGATAAGTCCTTTCATCCAAGAGACATATCTCTTTATTAGAGAATCTTCCAAAGTGTCTAGATGCATTGAACCACTCCATNCACTTTCTCTCTTTACAATTACACTCAATTCTCTCTTAGAAGAATAATGAAGAAGAAATCTCTCACCTTCCCTCTCCTCTTACAACCTTAGAAGAAAATCCTCTCTTCTCTCTCATGCCCAAAACCTCTTTCTCTCTCCCTTCCCCCTTTTCTTGTCTAGACTTCTTCCTTTTTAATTGGGCTCAAAAGGAATCCAAAATTCCCTCCAATTTTTCCCCTAAAAGTCGCACCCTTTTACATCAAGAGATAAGCCCTTTCATCCAAGAGACATATCTCTTTATTAGAGAATCTTCCAAAGTGTCTAGATGCATTGAACCACTCCATAGGACCTTTAAAATGTTTAAAGCCTTCAAAAATCACTCAAAAATAATCACAAACTGACTTACCCCATCTTAATTCATATTTGGTGATTTTGGCGCCAGTTTGGCGTCTCTGGCCCTAGCCAAATGAAGTCTGTGTTGTTCTCTGAGTTCTGACACTTTTGGCTCCAATCTGGTGCCTTTGAGGCCGCTTAATGAAGTTTGCATTGCTTCTAGATTTTGACACTTCTGGCACTGTTTCTCTGTAAAATGGCACTTCTAGCATCAGTTTCTGGCACTTTTGGCGCCAGCTCTCATGAAAATGGTGCCTCTGGCTCTAGGATCACGAAAATCTCCATTTTGACTACAAATTTCCTCCTTTTTGCAACTTTTTTCTCAAAATGCCAAAAGTTGATATAACTGCAACACGAACATGAAAATACCCTTCTTTAAAATGCAATATCACCAAAATAAGAATAAAATGTATACATAAAATAGTATAATTTTTTGGTGTATCAATAACTTGCTGTTATATTTCAATGCGCATTCTTCTAGGAGCTTTTTTCACTGGGGTTATNATGGTGCCTTTGAGGCCGCTTAATGAAGTTTGCATTGCTTCTGGATTTTGACACTTCTGGCACTGTTTCTCTGTAAAATGGCACTTCTGGCATCAGTTTCTGGCACTTTTGGTGCCAGCTCTCATGAAAATGGTGCCTATGGCTCTAGGATCATGAAAATCTCCATTTTGACTACAAATTTCCTCCTTTTTGCAACTTTTTTCTCCAAATGCCAAAAATTGATATAACTACAACACGAACATGAAAATAACCTTCTTTAAAATGCAATATCACCAAAATAAGAATAAAATGTATACATAAAATAGTATATTATTTTGGTGTATCAATAACTTGCTGTTATATTTCAATGCGCATTCTTCTAGGAGCTTTTTTCACTGGGGTTATACTTTTGTCCACTCCAAGGCAATGCACTAATATATCTGGAGATAATCTTGACATCTCATCGTAAATCCAAGTGAAGCATTCCTTAAATTTTGACAGTAACTTGATCAAATCTGTAGATTCTTCCTCGTTGAGTAGAGGACTTATGAAGGTAGGTCAAGGTTGCTCCTCGGTCCCAAGATTAACTTCCTTTAATTTGTCAACTATTGTTTTAATTTATTCTTCAAATTCTGGCAAAGAGTCATTTATTGGAGAATCTTCATAATCATCTTCAACATAGAGACAATCCTCTTCTAACTCGCTAGTAACAACCATACAGAATCCTTAATCATCGATTGGTCCTATTATACCAAATCTGGGACCCTCTCTCAAGTTTCTACCTTTACATTCCATAATTTCTCAAAAAGATGTAATTTATCCTTTGGCATTTTCTTCGACACATATTCTTTTTAAATTAGTTTTTGTACAGACAGGAAAAGTATCTAAATGGTAATTTCATTGATTCATTTAAATCATCCTCTTTTAAGTTTACACGAGTTTCCAGATTAGGAGAAGGAAAAGCACAATAAAATTTGATCAATTTCAAACCAACAATCGGGAATTCCTTGACTTTTAGACTCTCAACTTTATGGGGGTGAATCGGAGTTAAGGTCATGACTTGCTTATAGTGGCTGATCTGATCATACATCGACTCATATTCACTCTTCTCTGAATCCTCCAAGGAGATCTCAAATTGGGGCTTCTTCTGGTTTACTATCATTGTATTTTCATCAGACTTATCTCCTTCAGAGATTCCTTCCACATTTATGCTGATGGTTGGAATCTTTCATTCAACAATCTTGTTAATTCTTCCTCG
>JXCR01139293.1:89489-104106 GCA_002079205.1 Phalaenopsis hybrid cultivar
TACTATTGAACATGTTGCTACTGAGTCTTAATTTGTTGTGATGAATACTTGGAATCTTGAAGAGACTGTGTAGCCTAAATTCTCATTGGCTACTTGTCCTTGTCGACCGATGCCACTATTCTAAAATTCTTCCCGAACGTCGTAGCTGATCTGCACTTTTTTAGCCTTTTCAAAGACTCTGTATGCTTAACCTCTTCTTATAAATGGGTAGCTTTTTTGAGTAACTTCTCAAATGACTTAATCGTAAGTCCCTTAAGCATAAAGACTACTGGAAGTAGAATCTCGTTTGCACGTTGTTCCTAAAGTTTAGCTCTCACTTCATGCTCAAATTCCTCCATCTCAAAATGTAGTCAACCATGGTCTCGTTGGATTTTTATCGCTCTATGAGATCTTATATGGTGGAGGGTAACAGTGGGTAACAAAATCTATAATATGAGAAGTAATAACTTGTTGATTATGCTCTCTATTAGTTGAAGTTTGAACTAGTAATTTATCAATGCCTGAAAGTGTGCATACGTTGGAGTGAGCAACATACTATTGAGAAGGGTTAGCTCAATAGTATGTTAAATTAAAAACTGTCCCTTCATGTAGCAATTGTTCTGCTGGATTTGTTATCACTTTTGAGAAGGGTTAGCTCTGAACTTGTTAGGTCAAAGTTGAAGATGAGCAATATGGTAAGTTTTAAATAGATGACCAAACATCTTACACTTAGAGCAATGGAGAGGGATGAAATAAACTTCAACAGGTTTTCNAAAGGGTTAGCTCTAAACTTGTTAGGTCGAAGTTGAAGATGAGCAATATGGTAAATTTTAAATAGATGACCAAACATCTTACACTTAGAGCAATGGAGAGGGATGAAATAAACTTCAACAGGTTTTCAATAGCCATCATTAGGAATATAAATCAAAAGCATGATAAAAAAGGAAGGGTAATATCTCTAGCAATGAAAGAAGTTGAAAATTTAAATGTGGATAGATCAATTTCTATTGGTTACCATAGATTGCCCCAAGTGAAAAACCAATTTATTGAAGAGATGAAGTTTGAGCCCTAGGATTTGAACCAAATAGGGACAATATTTGGTTTATCTCTAACATTGAAGGTAGGGGTCCATTTTTGAACTTTCATGTGATACCTTTAACCATCAAAGTTTCTCAAAGAAGGTAAGAGCATAGTCAACTTCTTTATCAACTTTGATCATAATGTGTTTGTTATCAATGAGCCCCACACTCTAGTTTTCAACTAGATTGAGGTTTGCAAAGAATTTCCAAATCAACTCCATCTTAGGTTGGTTAACAGTGAACTTATTAATCAATTTAAACTTTAACAGCTCAACCAGCTGTAATGTTTCAACTTTGTTATAAAATAATGCCAGCCAAACATTCTTATAATAATGTTTCCTCCATCTTAAAATGTAGTCAACCATGGTCTCATTGGATTTCTGCCGCTCTACTATGAGATCTTCTATGGTGACATGATGTTGAGCCTCAACGAATGTCTTCATTGATCCAAAGCTTAACTTTGCATACCAATCAAATGTGATCCCTGACAAACTGCTCACAAATTGGTGAAAAAGAAGTGCTTTATTACCTCCAGTGTTACAGTAACTTGCCTGAAAGTGCGCATACGCTATCAAGAATTTCTCGTTCCATCAAAAATCTTAAAAGTTGGTGGCACAAAGCCCTTGGGGTACAATACGACAATGAATTCCTCTAGGTAAGGTCTACCTATTGAAATCGATGCACCTCTTTTAGATTAGGCTAAGGCCTCCCTTGCTTGTTGCTTGACTAACTACTTGATATTCCTTTCCGCTATCAAACTCTGAACTGCATTCTTCTTTTGTGGTTCATCCATTTTGGCGGAAGCAACTTCTTTCTTTTCATCTGTACTATGCACAATCTCAGGCTGGTTGACTTTTGAAGATGTCACATGCTGTGACTACAATAGTTCATGCATTGTAGCCATGGCACCCATGGTGGCGGCCATCTCCTCCATTCTCTTTTCCATCTGACTAATTTGCTCATCTCTTAACTATATGGCCATTTAAAAGTCATTCGTGGTGTTCTCCTTGACCAAATGTGGAGCATCATGAACAGATGTCATGACCTTGGTCTCTACGATGTTGATTTCCATGAATTCCTCCTTGATATAATCTAAAAAATTGTAATCCTCAATATCAACATCCATTCCTCATTCCTTTGCTAATTCTAAAATCTTAGCTTTAAGCTTCCTTACTTTATTATTGACATTTTTCTCTTTAAATAACTTGAGATCAGCTGGCTTTTCTTGACCATCATTCCTTTCTACAATGAACTCTAAAGCNATATCCATCAGAATTTAGTATGATTTAAGGATTATTTTGGGAATCAAAACCACTATTGGATTTGTTGTGATTAGTTATGTCATCGTTCTACACAATCAAAACGTAGCCAAAATCACAACTCTTATAATCAAAAGACCTGGAGGGGCATAAAGATAATCATACAGAGTCAGCGTTTGAGGGATTTCTCCCCTAAATCCAAGGCAACCAATCAACGAGGGTGGCCTGTATTCTACCTTTCATGCTGGCAATCTTTTTCTGGTGCACAATCTCCTTCTTCCATCGCGANGTATCCATCAGAATTTAGTATGATTTAAGGATTATTTTGGGAATCAAAATCACTATTGGATTTGTTGTGATTAGTTATGTCATTGTTCTACACAATCAAAACGTATCCAAAATCACAACTCTTATAATCAAAAGACCTGGAGGGTGGCCTGTATTCTACCTTTCATGCTGGCAATCTTTTTCTGGTGCACAATCTCCTTCTTCCATCGCGATGGCTTCCCTGATGTAATCTTCAGTGTAAGCTTGGTAGGTTGCAGACTCTGAGTGGCAGCTTGTACTGAAGTGTTCTGAATTTGAACCAGTGTCTTCTCATATGATCTACTCCATATTGTACTCCATCCACCTCTTTCTACATATGGATATATTGGAGTAATTGGCTTGGTTGAAATCATATTTACAAAACCTCTTTCAGGTTCTTTTAAATATTCCTTCAAAATTGTTATATTTTCCTCTTTTAAATTTATCTTGAGCCAATCCTTAAAGCTATAACAGCCATCTGTACTGTGTCCGAGTAATCCATGGTAAGGCCAGTAGTTGGTGTGATCCTTCTTGTTAACGTCCTTTAGTTTCTTTGGCTCAAGCGGTCTAAACTCAAGCTTCTTCATCAAGTTTCAGAACATCTTTTCTACAGCTTTATCTTTGAAGGAGTACACTCTATTCAACCGATCTANTTGTCCGAGTAATCCATGGTAAGGCCAGTAGTTGGTGTGATCCTTCTTGTTAACCTCCTTTAGTTTCTTTGGCTCAAGCAGTCTAAACTCAAGCATCTTCATCAAGTTTCAGAACATCTTTTCTACAGCTTTATCTTTGAAGGAGTACACTCTATTCAACCGATCTACGATCGACGGACCAAGTCTGTCATCTATTTAATATGGTCTTTGCTGAAAAAAATTGCTGATCGGACTTACTATACTATTGAACATGTTGCTACTGAGTCTTAATTTGTTGTGATGAATACTTGGAATCTTGAAGAGACTGTGTAGCCTAAATTCTCATTGGCTACTTGTCCTTGTCGACCGATGCCACTATTCTAAAATTCTTCCCGAACGTCGTAGCTGATCTGCACTTTTTTAGCCTTTTCAAAGACTCTGTATGCTTAACCTCTTCTTATAAATGGGTAGCTTTTTTGAGTAACTTCTCAAATGACTTAATCGTAAGTCCCTTAAGCATAAAGACTACTGGAAGTANTATCGACGAACCAAGTCTGTCATCTATTCTATATGGTCTTTGCTGAAAAAAACTGCTGATCGGACTTACTGTACTATTGAACATGTTGCTACTGAGTCTTAATTTGTTGTGATGAATACTTGGAATCTTGAAGAGACTGTGTAGCCTAAATTCTCATTGGCTACTTGTCCTTGTCGACTGATGCCACTATTCTAACATTCTTCCCGAACGTCGTAGCTGATCTGCACTTTTTCAGCCTTTTCAAGGACTCTGTATGCTTAACCTCTTCTTATAAACGGGTAGCTTTTTTGAGTAACTTCTCAAATGACTTAATCGTAAGTCCCTTAAGCATAAAGACTACTGGAAGTAGAATCTCGTTTGCACGTTGTTCCTAAAGTTTAGCTCTCACTTCATGCTCAAATTCCTCCATCTCAAAATGTAGTCAACCATGGTCTCGTTGGATTTTTGTCGCTCTATGAGATCTTATATGGTGGAGGGTAACAGTGGGTAACAAAATCTATAATATGAGAAGTAATAACTTGTTGATTATGCTCTCTATTAGTTGAAGTTTGAACTAGTAATTTATCAATGCCTGAAAGTGTGCATACATTGGAGTGAGCAACATACTATTGAGAGGGTTAGCTCAATAGTATGTTAAATTAAAAACTGTCCCTTCATGTAGCAATTGTTCTGCTGGATTTGTTATCACTTTTGAAAAGGGTTAGCTCTAAACTTGTTAGGTCGAAGTTGAAGATGAGCAATATGGTAAATTTTAAATAGATGACCAAACATCTTACACTTAGAGCAATGGAGAGGGATGAAATAAACTTCAACAGGTTTTCAATAGCCATCATTAGGAATATAAATCAAAAGCATGATAAAAAAAGGAAGGGTAATATCTCTAGCAATGAAAGAAGTTGAAAATTTAAATGTGGATAGATCAATTTCTATTGGTTACCATAGATTGCCCCAAGTGAAAAACCAATTTATTGAAGAGATGAAGTTTGAGCCCTAGGATTTGAACCAAATAGGGACAATATTTGGTTTATCTCTAACATTGAAGGTAGGGGTCCATTTTTGAACTTTCATGTGATACCTTTAACCATCAAAGTTTCTCAAAGAAGGTAAGCGCATAGTCAGCTTCTTTATCAATTTTGATCATAATGTGTTTGTTATCAATGAGCCCCACACTCTAGTTTTCAACTAGCTTGAGGTTTGCAAAGAATTTCCAAATCAACTCCATCTTAGGTTGGTTAAAAGTGAACTTATTAATCAATTTAAACTTTAACAGCTCAACAAGTTGCAATGTTTCAACTTTGTTATAAAATAATGCCAGCCAAACATTCTTATAATAATGTTTCCTCCATCTCAAAATGTAGTCAACCATGGTCTCATTGGCTTTCTGCCGCTCTACTATGAGATCTTCTATGGTGACATGATGTTGAGCCTCAAAGAATGTCTTCATTGATCCAAAGCTTAACTTTGCATACCAATTAAATGTGATCCCTGACAAACTGCTCACAAATTGGTGAAAAAGTAGTGCTTTATTACCTCCAGTGTTATAGTAACTTGCCTGAAAGTGTGCATACGCTATCGAGAATTTCTCGTTCCATCAAAAATCTTAAAAGTTGGTGACACAAAGCCCTTGGGGTACAATACGACATGGAATTCCTCTAGGTAAGGTCTACCTATTGAAATCGATGCACCTCTTTTAGATTAGGCTAAGGCCTCCCTTGCTTGTTGCTTGACTAACTATTTGATATTCCTTTCCGCTATCAAACTCTGAACTGCATTCTTCTTTTGTGGTTCATCCGTTTTGGCGGAAGCAACTTCTTTCTTTTCATCTGTACTACGCACAATCTCAGGCTGGTTGACTTTTGAAGATGTCACATGCTGTGACTACAATAGTTCATGCATTGTAGCCATGGCACCCATGGTGACGGCCATCTCCTCCATTCTCTTTTCCATCTGGCTAATTTGCTCATCTCTTAACTATATGGCCATTTAAAAGTCATTCATGGTGTTCTCCTTGACCAAATGTGGAGCATCATGCACAGATGTCATGACCTTGGTCTCTACGATGTTTATTTCCATGAATTCCTCCTTGATATAATCTAAAAAATTGTAATCCTCAACATCAACATCCATTCCTCATTCCTTTGTCAATTCTAAAATCTTAGCTCTAAGCTTCCTTACTTTATTATTGACAGCTTTCTCTTTAAATAACTTGAGATCAGCTGGCTTTTCTTGACCATCATTCCTTTCTACAATGAACTCTAAAGCAACAGTAGTAACAATATCTGGAGCATCAGACTCGTGATCCGTTTTGCAAAATTGTCCCATAGTCTTTTCAGAGCATATTGGTGTGGTAACCTTAGGTATCCACACTTTTTTCATTGATGTTGATGTCCTGAGATGGGGTGTCTTGACGAGGACATCGGTATGCTGAAGAGAAGTGTGCTCTCTATGGTGTGGACCAAGTGCATTGGTAAACAGTCTGTTCCCATTATTCTTTTTCAGGAAATCCTCATACACAATAACATACGATACTCTCAAACTCAGACAAGACTTTACTGATCGACGTTCTGTATGCCTTGACTCAACAGTAGTAGAATCTGTAACAGTGCCAACTGTATCGACACAGCCTCTCAAAAAAAATCTAGCAGGAACAGGGGCTAGTGATATCTATACTAACCTCTGTAGCTGATGAGCATGTCTATCTTTCCTCAAAATCTCTTTTTTCATTCATGATGATACTGTGCAACCCATCTGCTTAAGATGCTCTATAACAAAACATCCTTACTTGTTGACTAACTTCTTGAAGACAATACAGACTCATGTGAGGGATGTAGGCTTCTCCCTCTCCTCACCATGACCATGAGTGGTGGTAAAGTGGCAGCAATACTATGGAGGCTCTCATCTTCAATAGTGTCTGACAATGAGTAAAACATTCTCCCTTGATGGAGAGGAGAGGCCTCAAGTACACCAAGTTTTTCCAGCTGAGGAATCTCCTTAACAAAAGCTAGCTTCGCAACCTAGTGCCTGGCGGCCCTTAGAATCCTACAGTTGCAGTTCCTCTTCTAAGACTTGGTCACGATACAACTCTCAAACTAGAGCCAATCTCGAATACAGACTGCTAAGGGGCAAACACATCCGTTGAATCATCTTCAAGAATAATCACTTTCCCTTTGGTAAACAGGATGGCGAGCATGGTAACAACAAACCCAATGGCAGTAAAATTGCATTGGGAAAATTTTTTGATATACTTAGAAACATTTGTAGGTATAATAATAGGTTCAAAAATTACAAAGAAAGAAAATTTACTTAATCTGACCAAGTTTTTTCATTCTTAAAGAGGTAGAGGCCTTGCAAACCTCCTAATGTTCCAAATTAGAAATTTAAAGGTCTTCCATAGATCTAGAACCTCTAACATCCTAGAGGAGACTCTCGTTTGCCTAGTACTTTTTACAGTGGTTTTAGCCAAGACAATAGCTAGATTCAAATAATTGAGCTCTCTAGAGCCTTTCTCTCTTCTTCTCTTAACTTTTTGAATTAAACAATCTTCATCCATGACTTGATTGGCTTGAAAGAAGAATTCAGGGTTCAAATGATCATCAATTAGAGATTTAGGTGATTTGGATGAACAATCATCAATAGATTTATGCTCCTCTGGTTGAATGTTACCATACCCTAATATACATTATAACAACTAGTTAGTGTTATCCTCCACAGGGATCATAAATTTGCCTTAGTAGTACCAATATTCAAAGAAATAGTAGCTTTTATAGTATTAATGTTGGTTTTTGGATTCCAAAGATCTAATTTCAATGAGCCTTGTTGAGCACTTATAAATATAGAAGGTAGAGGGTACTAGTGGGTAACTGAATCTATAATATGAGAAGAAATAACTTGTTGATTATGCACTCTATTAGCTGAAGTTTGAACTAGTAATTTATCAATGTCTTGGTTTTGGTGTGAAGGTTCTATGGGAATAGTCCCAACCATTTCCTGATTATCTGTGATAGTATCTAGAGGTTAGTGTTGGGGTGTTGCCCAGTTTTTAATATAGTATGTTGTGTAATATTTGCTGGTTAGGAGCATTACCATGGGGTTAGGGGGTGTTGGAGTAAAGGTTCCTGAACAGTTCCTTCATGTAGCAATTGTTCCATTGGATTTATTACCACTTTTGAGAAGGGTAAGCTCTAAACGGGTTAGGTCTAAGTTTAGGATGAGCGATATAGTAAGTTTTAAATAGATGACCAAACATCTTACACTTAGAGCAGTGGTGAAGGATGAAATAAATTACAACAAGTTTTTAATAGCCATCATTAGGAATACAAATCAAAAGCATGCTATCAAAAGGAAGGGTAATATCTCTCTAGCAATGGAAGAAGTTCAAATGTTAAATGTGGATAGATCAATTTTTGTTGGTTTACCATAGATTACCCCAAGCGAAAACAAAACCAATTTATTAAAGAGATGAAGCTTGGCCATAGGATTTTAATCAAATAGGGACAATATTTGGTTTCTCTCTAGCATTGCAGGTAGGGGTCCATTTAAGAACTTTCATGTGAAAACCTTTAATCATCAAATTTTCTTAGAGAAGATATGCGCATAGTCAACTTCTTTATCAACTTTGATCATAATGTATCTGTTATTAATAAGTCCCACACTCTAGTTTCCAACTAGCTTGAAATTTGCAAAGAATTTTTGAATCAACTCCATCTTAGGTTGGTTAACATCTGGCGTAGCTATTGAGTTGTCCCCAGCCAGTATTTCCAAGTGATATGGCTTCTCCATTCATGAAACCAATGGAATAGTAAATATTGAGCCTAGTGAATTCAACAACCATGAATATTAACCGTAAAGGAAGAGAAGGGAATGGGAAGATCCAAGATATATTTCAAAATAGTATATTTTTTCATTATCATATTTGACTACAAATGTAAAACTCCAAAAGTAATGATATAATTTCTCCACAAACTATTGTGTAGAGAAGGTTGTTCGAGTCAATAAGTGCATTTGAGATGTTTTATTTAATTTTCTTTTTTATTTTTTGTATGGCTGAGAGTAATTTTATTGTACTTAGCTTATGATATGTGAGTTGCAACATCCTCAATCATATATAAATAATAAACAAGCAATGATGTGAGATAGGTAGTGTTGCTAGCATTATGCATTTAGCTTGCTTAGGTCTTGCGATTTTTAACCTTTCATCTTTATTTAACTATATCATTATTGATCCCATTTTGAGCCTCCCACTTCTCACACAACTTGCTTGCTTTAGATTTCAAAATGGAAAACCAAAATAATGAAGAGTCTTGACTCAAGGTTGTCAACTATTTTCTAGGGAGTATTATCTTATAAGTAGAATAAGAGAGCCGATATTAACTTGGTTTTGATTTTAATGGTTATGAAAACTGAAAATAAATAATAACTAAAAACAAATAACTTAAAATTTGAATTAATAATTAAATAATATTCTTTAAACCAAATGGAATCTATCAAAGAAGATAAAATCAATTTAATCCTTTTGTTTTAGCCAAAGTAATGCACACCGCTATAATCATAGCGTGTTTAGCTTATTTTTTCTTTTAAAGAAAAAAATAGGGAGGGATTTATCATTCTAAAATAAGTAAATGTGATATTATTTTATTAATTGATAAAGAATTTAGAAAAGTCAAATATATTATATATTAAGGGTGATGACTAAATTTGTTTACTCTTTTATTAATCATATACAACCAACTTTTTTATTTTTTCTATTTTTTTACTATTTTAAAATTATTAGCGGTTAAAATAGTATAATAATCTTAGTATGACAACTTTTTTATTAATCCATTTTTTTAACATTCTTTTATGAATGCACCAGACTAGGCCCCACTTAAACTTATGCAAGCATATAATAATAACAACAATATCATAAAGCTTTCCCCTAAAAACAATATTACTAAGCACTTAAGACTATGGTCTAGAAAATTGGACCAAACTGGCCTGTTTAATCTCTTCAATTGTGAATTGGTCAGTGATTCAGTTTGGGCTGGCTTAATAACTGTACCAGCATCAAAACAAATAGAATCAATAAAAACCGGCTAGTTTGACCCCTAAATCGGCTACAACATTTCAAACCTAAAATAAGATGACATGGATCTAAGGTGGAANAACCAAACTGGCCGGTTTAATCTCTTCAATTGTGAATTGGTCAGTGATTCAGTTTGGGCTGGCTTAATAGCTGTACCAACATCAAAACAGATAGAATCATAAAAATCGGCTAGTTTGACCCCTAAATCGGCTACAACATTTCAAACCTAAAATAAGATGACATGGATCTAAGGTGGAAGACCCATGTGTTTAGTATTGTGGAGCTCGATCCACCATTTCTAATTGGCAGTTTCTTCTTATGTCATTTAATTAAATGTTGATTTCCTTCTTCTTTGTGTTATGGACTATTTCCTTTCCTCCCCCCATTGATCCCGCTACTTCCTTCTGTGGATCACGCCTACTTTTCTTACTTATCCGGACCCCACCGGATTGCCTGGTCTTCGCGGCTATTAAAGGACCGGAGCTCATCACCAAAGGGAGTATTGCCTCATCCATTCAAACCGAAGGAAGCCTCTCCCGATCGAACAAACGAAGGTGTTTGAAGCAGAGAATGAGATGAAAGTTGCAAAGCTGTTTCGAGCGAATCACAAGGGGATTTGAAAGGTTGCTCCCTTGTTCGGTTCTCTTCCTCTCAGTGCTGGAGCTNCCCACCGGATTGCCTGGTATTCGCGGTTATTAAAGGACCGGAGCTCATCACCAAAGGGAGTATTGCCTCATCCGTTCAAACCGAAGGAAGCCTCTCCCGATCGAACAAACGAAGGTGTTTGAAGAAGAGAATGAGATGAAGGTTGCAAAGCTATTTCGAGCGAATCACAAGGGGATTTGAAAGGTTGCTCCCTTGTTCGGTTCTCTTCCTCTCAGTGCTGGAGCTCACAGAAAGCACAAAGAAATCTCAAGATTATGGTTCCTTGGTTCTTCTTCTTCGGTGTTGTTGCTCACGGATAGTGAGGGAAAGAAGAGAGAGAGGAAGAAAGATAAGAGAGAGAATTATTTTGTAATCGTCGAGTGATACACAAAAAATATATGTATTTTTAGACCCATATTTTATACTCATTTTTGGTGATGTTGCACTTTAATGGAAGGTATTTTTTATGTTTTATTGCAGGTTGTTGATTTTGAGGACTTGGAGCAAAAAAGNAGAAGCAAAAAGGATTGAATTTGGAGCAAAAAAATAGAAAAGTTAAAAATTTGTCCAACGCCTACGATGCCATTTGATAGAGACTTGGGATTTAATTATGGGCTTCTGGCGCCGATGGCCCCAGGATGGGCGNCAAAAAGAATTGAATTTGGAGCAAAAAAATAGAAAAATTAAAAATTTGTTCAATTCCTACGATGCCATTTGATAGAGACTTGGGATTTAATTATGGGCTTCTGGCGCCGATGGCCCCAGGATGGGCGCTGATGGCGCTAGTATCGGTGGAAGCTCTGTTTCTAGAAGATTCAACAAATTTAGATGCTTTTTGAGTTTTTTGGATGCACTTATTGAAGAACCGGTCTAGGCTCTATTTAGGCAGAAATTTGATCAGAACACCCCCCCTCGCACGATTTCAACTTCTTCCACTCATTTCAATTTTCCTCTCCACACACCTACATTCCACACCATTAGTTAGTTATTATTTTTATAGTTTTGAGTTTTTTTGGTGAGTTTAAGTGCGAATTCTTCTCTAAGAAGTGTTGGAGAGGAAGGGAAGTGAGAGATTTCTTCTTCCTACATTTCCTAAGAGAGACTACTTAAGATTTTCTTTGAGAAAGAGTTTCAGATAAGTGTTGTTTGTTTATTACTATTGTATGAACTTTTTTTATATATGAAATTTGTGTTTTGTTGTATCTTTCTCATGAAGTCTAAGTAGATTCNCTCCTATATTTTCCTAAGAGAAGCTACAAAGGATTTTCTTTAAGAATGAGTTTCAGATAAGTGTTATTTGTTTATTATTATTGTATGAACTATCTTTTATATATGAAATTTATGTTTTATTGTATCTTTCTCATGAAGTATTAGTAGATTCATTTATCTTTCTCCTTACTTTGAGTTGTTGAAATGAAGAGATAATGTGATGTGCCAATGTTAAAATTTAAAATAAATTGTGATGGTTTTTCAACTTCGCTNCTAAGAGAAGCTCCAAAGGATTTGCTTTAAGAATGAGTTTCAGATAAGTGTTATTTGTTTATTATTGTTGTATGAACTATCTTTTATATATGAAATTTATGTTTTATTGTATCTTTATCATGAAGTATTAGTAGATTCATTTATCTTTCTCCTTACTATGAGTTGGTGAAATGAAGAGATAATGTGATGTGCCAATGTTAAAATTTAAAATAAATTGTGATGGTTTTTCAACTTCGCTCATAATTTACTTTTCGATCTGGCCAATTGAATTGTTAAACTATGTTGTAAAACATATGATCCGGGAAATGGAGTATGAGTTCTACAACAGAGTGAGAATCATATTTAAGTCCATGAAGGAGTATTTTGTTCATGGAATTAAGTGTAAATAAATAGGGAAATATACGTTTCTGGGTGTAGAATTGGAGATTTTTGGGGTGAAAGACTAAAAATCCCCAATTCTATTTTAGTGTTTAAAANAAAATATACATTTCTGGGTGTAGAATTGGAGATTTTTGGGGTGAAAGACTAAAAATCCCCAATTCTATTTTAGTGTTTAAAAACTAAAACAAGAGTTAGCCTTCAGGGGAAGGGAAGTGGGAGCTCTAGAGTGGGAGTCAATATCCTCCTAGCCTAAACCACGGATTTAGGGACTAAACCTGAGATTAGCCAATGATTTTCTATAACACTGCATCAGGGTAGAGAAGGATTTAGGGACTAAACCTAAGATTAACTAATGATTTTCTATAACACTGAATCAGAGTAGAGAATTAAATTTATCCTATTTGGCACAATACATATCTAAATCATTTATCTCATCTCATTTCACCAAAAACTCATTATAGTGGGAAAGATGTTTTTCATATTAGAAAACTTCATCACATAAACATAGTTTAGTAGTTATTAATTTTAAACCCTGCTTTTAAATTTTGCTATTAGTAAATAATTTAGCTTTGATAGTATCTTAAACATTTGAAATTAGTGACAGTAATTTTAATTGATTTCTATGAATTTTCTAGTTAATTTATCATTTCAAATTTAAACCTTCCTCGTGCGATNTTTATTCCTATTTGACACAATACATATCTAAATCATTTATCTCATCTCATTTCACCAAAAACTCATTATAGTGGGAAAGATGTTTTTTCATATTAGAAAATTTCATCACTAAACATAGTTTAGTAGTTGCTGAATTTTAAACCCTGCTTTTAAATTCTGCTATTAGTAAATAATTTAGCTTTGATAGTATCTTAAACATTTGAAATTAGTGATAGTAATTTTAATTGATTTCTATGAATTTTCTAGTTAATTTATCATTTCAAATTTAAACCTTCCTCGTGGGATCGATATTTGGGACTTAAAAAAATATATTATATTACTTGATAACAATACGTATACTTGCCTAGAATCTCAACTTTAAGTGTTTAACGTTATTATTCATAAAATACCACATCAAGTTTTTTTTTATGTTATTGCAAAGCGAGTCAACTTTGTACATTTTACACTATTATATTTTCCGGGATCAAGTTTTTTTGGCACCGTTGTCAGGAAAAGTAACTGTAAATTAAATAGATTTGGTAAATGAGGAAATTTAAAGATAAAAATATACAAAATACAAAATATCAAAAAAATTATAAAACAAAAAATCTAAAAATATATAACTATATATTTAAGAGTATTTTAAAGAAATTTTTCTTTGCTTATTATATTTATTTATGTGAAATATTGGATCTAAAGGTTTAGTACCTTACAATTCAGAACTAGAACGTACTATTAGAAATATTCAAAAATAAAAAAAAGAAATTAAAATTTTGAACAAAATGGTGAATAACTTAGATAATCAAATAAATGAAAATCAACAAAGACCTTTAAAAGATTATGTTAATCCGACAACAGATGAACTTCACTTGATTATTCAAAATTCTGATGTTGCTGCTAATTCATTTAAACTTAAACTTACTATTATCCAAATGGTACAAAATAGTTAGTTTGGAGGAACACCTATTAAATATTCTAACTTACAAATTGTTAGTTTTCTTGAGATTTGTGCTACCTTTAAATATGACGAAGTGTCTAATGATGTTATTAGGCTTAGACTTTTTCCTTTTTCATTAAGGGATAATGCCAAAGCTTGGTTAAATTCATTAGCACTTGGATCTATCAAAACTTGGGGAGAACTATCACAATTTTCCTTTTTATTTAAGGGACAAAGCTAAAGCTTGGTTAAATTCATTAGCACCTAGATCTATCAAAACTTGGGGAGAACTATCACAAAAATTCTTGGTTAAATATTTTCCACCCTCGAAAACTGCTAAGCTTGGAAACGATATTACATATTTTTGTCAGTTTGAAGCAAAATTGATATATGAAGCCTCGGAAAGATTTAATGATCTCCTTAGAAAATGTCCACACCATGCTTTACCAGATTGGTTAATAATTCAAACTTTTTACAATAGATTAGTTTGATCACTTAGATCTATTATATATGATGATGTAGGTGGATCTTTAATGTCGAAACCTTTTGATGAAGCATACTCTTTAATAGAAGAAATGGCTACTAATGATTTTTAATGGCCCTCTGAATGGGTAAATCCTAAGAGAGTAGCTAGTATTCATGAATCTGATGCAATGTCTATTTT
>JXCR01139293.1:110385-122880 GCA_002079205.1 Phalaenopsis hybrid cultivar
ATACATACATACATACATACATACATACATACATACATACATACATATCTATGTATATATATATATATACATACATATATATATAAGAGGAATGGCGTCGATGGCGAGCTCGAGTTGCTCCGCTAGGGTTTCACCCAATGACGATTCCCTGGCTTGATCTTTCCGCTTTACCATTGTGCTCGAAGACGAAGCTCTTGCACTCGACGACGAATTCTGGGTTCTTCAATCTCTCCTGCGATCGTCGTCACGTCTCGCTGCTTCTGTGGACGTCGAGTTGCGAGTCGCGTCGAGCTGCGATTGACTGTCTCGTCTTCGTCGTCTCGTCACTTCTGCTTGGGTGGTCGTCGAGCTGAGAGCCGCGTCTAGTTGTCTCATCATGGTTCCTCTCGCTCTTGTTCGCTGCAACTGTTCCGCGACCAGCCTCATCGAGTTGTGACTGTTCTGCGGCTTCAACAACTACAGTTTTTCGCCCCGGCCTTTTGGCTTGCTATTTTTGCCGCTGCCCCACTTTGGCAGGGCTTCTCTTGCTGTGATGGAGCTTCCTTTGTCTACGTTTGAACCTGACAAAGTATCATTTGTCCACGTGGTGGGTAATTCTCAGAGGGAGACAGCGGTTGTCTTCCCCTCAAGTTTTAAGGAGCAACGAGAAGGTGATCGCCCTTTTATCAAGATTGCAAGCAAGAAAAGTGGGAAAGCTGCCTTTTTTTCTCTGAGCTAGAAATTTCATCCCTTACTGATAAATTCAAGTTTGCTCTTATTGGGAAATTTTTGTGGGGACACCCACCATGGAGGTTATCAGGAAAAGTTTTGTTGTTCTCAAATTAGTAGGAAAGTGGAAAGTAGGTCTCATAGATGGGAGACACGTATTAATTCAACTTCCCATGCCTAAAGACTACACTGAGATTTTTTCCAAAAAATTTCTCAATATTACTGGTAAACCAATGAAGCTACTCAAGTGGTCTCCTGATTTTGACCCCAAGCGCGAATCTCCTACTATANCTCATTTGTCCACGTGGTGGGTAATTCTCAGAGGGAGACAACAGTTGTCTTCCCTTCAAGTTTTAAGGAGCAACGAGAAGGTGATCGCCCTTTTATCAAGATTGCAAGCAAGAAAAGTGGGAAAGCAGCATTTTTTTTCTCTGAGCTAGAAATTTCATCCCTTACTGATAAATTCAAGTTTGCTCTTATTGGGAAATTTTTGTGGGGACACCCACCATGGAGGTTATCAGGAAAAGTTTTGTTGTTCTCAAATTANATGATCTCAAATTAGTAGGAAAGTGAAAAGTAGGTCTCATAGATGGGAGACACGTATTAATTCAACTTCCTATGCCTAAAGACTACACTGAGATTTTTTCCAAAAAATATCTCAACATTACTGGTAAACCAATGAAGCTACTCAAGTGGTCTCCTGANCGAATTACACAATAAGTGGGTGTACCGAGTAAAGGCTGAGCATGATGACAGTAAGAGGTACAATGTTAGACTTATTGTAAAAGGCTTTTAGCAGATGCAAGATATTGCTTGTGCAGTGGGAATTGTAAGCAGATACATGAGTAACCTAGGAAATAACTTGAAGGTATAGGGCTATGTTGATGTTGATATGTTGAATAGGGGTGTTACTCTCGAGAAATTGAAGTTATGCATGATTCGGTTGGTCCTCTAGCTTGAAAACTGAGGATTTGAGTTGCAGAGTTGAAGGCAATCAATTTTGGAGAAAAGGGCAATGAGGTTAGTGGATGGTACAACCAGTGTCCCAATCTCAAAGTAAGAGAATTCTTGAGTATTGTGGACCCTGCCCGATTGCTTGGTCTTCGCGACTATTAAAGGACCGCAACTCATCACCGAAGGGAGTATTGCCTCATCCATTCGAACCGAAGGAAGCCTCTCCCAATCGAAAGAATGAAGGTGTTCGAAGCAGAGAAAAAGATGAAGGTTTCAAAGCAATTTCGGTCGAAGCACAATGGGATTTGAAAGGCTGCTTCCTTCTTCGATGTTCTTCTTCTTGGTCCTAGAGCTCACGGGAAGCAGAAAAAAATTGAAAGCTTACGGTTCCTTGGTTCTTCTTCTTCGGCGTTGTTGCTCACGGGTAGTGAGATAAATAAAAAAAGAGAAGAGAGGATTATTCTATAATTGAGACGATCAACAGGTGTAATCCTCAAGTTAATAAAATCCTCCGCAACTCCGTGGACGTAGGCAATTTGTCGATCCACGTAAATCTCTGTGTCTCTGGGTTTCTGTGTGAATTTCTCATTCCAATTTTTCACTTTATTGCCGTCGTTTTTCACAACACCATGTGCTATTGCTGTAGCTATCCTATATTTTCAATATAAAAAAAAGTGCAACTACTGATTAAAAGATGCAGGATTAAACTATAAAAGCTAAAACATTTAATAAGTAGTTTCTTTGCCAATATTTGTGTGCACAAAGTTTTTACTTTTTTAAATTATTTTTTTTATAATTTAGGAAACGTAAAATACAAATGACCAAATATTATAATATATATATACATACATATATATANATGTTGTTCTTATTGTATGATGTTTGGGCATAACCTTGATAAATGCTATAAGCTTATCCCTAATTTGAAATCTAAAGATCAAGTGAATAAGAATGGATCTGACCCTATTGCTTTGGAAATATATGTTCCATCTGAAGAGAAAACTACCACAAAACAGGTTATGGTATCTGATTTAATTGTCATTGTGGATCCTCCCCCTGAAAATATTATTTCTGCGATCGATGAAAAGCTGGATGGCCATGCTGAGCAACCTACACTTTCAAACCCTCCTTAGTTGGAGAAAGCATTAGGTGAAGAGGAGACATTTCATGCTTCACACACACTTGAACATACAGTTGTTGCAACAGTTGACAATCCTTCTTCTGGTGCTCATCAGCTTTTATCTGCCCGGCATTCTGTTTACCAACACGATGATCAGATGAGGCAGTCTTCTGAGAAGGATTGCATGTCTATTCAAGGAGGAAGAAGAAGATTGGAGGCAAACTTCAACTTGGGAACTTAATGGATGATACTTTGGTTACTTCGGAAAATGACTCGGCACTCAATAATTTGTTATCTGGATCTCGCCCTAGAACTAGAGGCAGAGCAGAACTAAACTAGCTTGTCCCTAGCTACTTCTTTTATGTGATTTTGGTATCTTTCCTTTTTTTGGGTTTCTCTGTATCTTTTCTCTTTTGGGGTGTTTGTGTGTGTTGTATTGTATGGGTAGGGTGCCTTTATTGGGCGCTTTCATACAACAGTTATGTAACTTTCCTATTTTAATAGATTTAGCCCTTAGGCTTTTCAAAAAATAAGTTACAACATTTAATTTATATATGTATGTATGTATGTATATATTAATTCTATATTAAACTTAATAATAAGTTACAACATTTAATTTATGATCATTATAAAATTTTAAAAATTTACGTGCTACCACTCGATTAGTTTCTATTTACGTATCTAACACCTAAACGTTAATTTTTACAAACATACCAATAAGATAAATTTCAGTTTTAAAAAATTTAAAAAGTGAAACTTTTGATGTGATTTGATGATATCAATGTAAAAAATAAAGAATATGTGCTAGTGTATAAGTGCCTGAGAGATGGGTGGCAATTATGTAAATCCCTCTAATTATTTTAAATTATTACAGTGTGATTTTTATATTTATATTTAAAATTTTTTAAATTAAGTATTATTAACTCTTAAAGTAACATGCTAAAATTTTTATGATGTTAGTTATTTAAATATTGAGATTTATTTAATTTTTCATAATCAATTTTTTTAATTACATCATTTTTTTTCATATTTAAAAAATTTTATAATTTAGTATATCATCCCATTGAACTTCGTTTGCGAAAAAAAAAAAAATTCGAGCGAGAGAGAGACTCCACTGAGGAGTGAGGAGAGAGAGAGGCTCTGCCGAGGTACAAGTAGAGTTTGGTATGAAGTGCGAGATGAGCGAACAGTTTTCTCTTCGGTAGAAATGGCGACGGACCGTGAAAAGGAGAGAGAGGCAGAGCTGGAGAGTGCTATGTACACGAATTGCCTGCTACTCGGCCTGGATCCGGCTATCATTGGCGTGGGCGGGGCAGGAGGGAGTCCCAGGGTCGGCCATTTCCGGCATTCCAACCCTAGATTGGGGGAAAAGCTTCTATACTTTCTTCTCTCGTCCTTAAGAGGGCCCGTCCAATCTGCCAAGGCAAGAATTTCGCTCACCCGGATCGCTATTCCTTTACTTTTTCTTCCATTTGGCTTGGATCTGAGATTTCTCACCGTTTTGGTATTTGGGCATGTGCTAGGATTTCGATAAGGTGTGGCCCATTTACGATTCTGCTCAGTCCCGAGATTTTCGTAAGGTATATATAGTCCGTTTTTTTCAATTAATGATCGTTAGGGTTTACGGGTACCCAGTTCTTTAAGTGCTGTTTGATTTTTGCTGTGTACTTATGCTTCTGGAAAGATTGTGCAAGGTATAATAAGTGAGCTGGAGTCACAAGGGGCACTGCCAAGAAGCAACGCTAGGGTATCATCGCTCGCGACATGTTGTGGGCCGAGGTCACTATTCTGTTTCTCCTTTGTTCATTAATAGCAATATGGCGTCTTTTTTATGATCATTGAAGGAATTTTGAGAGCTCGTTTTTGAGTGAAGCATGTAATCTCTAGTATTACAGAACGAACGGTGTGTGATCGCTAGGCAGTGGATGATATATTTGAGGATGCAATGTTATGAACTCTTGTCAAGATGAAGCACAAGCTAGAGTTTAGGCGATTTATCCTTTTTGACGAACTTACTGTGCTTAATGCAATTATTATCTTAAGCATGCTTTCCTTTATGACACACATCTTCAAATTCACCATTTGTGTAGTGTGCCCGGTGTTGGAAAAGAGTTAGTCAGTATAATGTCCTCTTTGATTGTGGTATCAATCCTGCTTTCAAATCTAGTTATGTCATGGTTAGTGAGTTCATTTTTGAACTATCTTTTATTTATGAGATCTCAAGGTCTCAATAGATGCTTTGATTGAAGGATATTTTTAGTTCTTCTGTAGGTAGAATTTTTACTTCCCATAGCTTTTATCCAATGGATGGGTCCTTATGTTGTCTTATGACTACATTTACCTTTGGTTAATTAATACTCTGTAATTTGAGATAATTCTGAATTGATGATGTTGTTAAGCTTTAATTATTGAACAAAAAGAGAAAATAACGTAGCTGCATATGTTTACTATCATAACATATATGAGTTTCCATTATCCTCATTCCTATGTTCTGCTTCATTCTTTGATGAGGGGAGGGAGGAAATGATGCTAAACCCTATAAGTATCCAATGTTTTTTTTGACCTGATATCTATATTGTAAATATCTATTCAAGTGGGTATGGGAGCCTTAACTTTGATTGATTCTTTTTTCATTAAGAGCCATGTGCTTTCTTGTTTGAAGCAATACCTTATGGATCTGGAGTGATAAGTCATTCTGGTTTTAGAGCTTGGTTTATATAGGATATCATTAAATTGCTTGAACATGCCAATAATTTTATAGTATTGGTAAATAGAATCAAAGCTACAGAGTATGGTTGTTTAGCTTTTTTCATGACATGAACAATAACTTATGCTGCTAAAAGCATGACCAATTTGTTTAATTGATTTTAGATGTTGTGAAAAGGATTTGCACAAATTTAACTGGACAAAACACAGAACACTGAAGATGAATGCTTTTTATGTGAGGATTCACAAATGCAAAGCTCAAATACTTGGAATAAAGATGATATTGATTGGGTTTTATTATGATGTTGATTTTTTTTATGACTGCAATTACCTTTGTTTGATTAATTCTCCGATAGAGGAAAAAATTTTATAAGTAATATGTTAGGCTTAAATTGTTACACAAAAAGTTAAATGAAGGTGTTTGTAGTGTTGCATAGCTTTACTATCATTACATAGATGAGTTTCCGTCAGCCTCATTCCTATTCTTTGATTTTTGCTTTGATAAGTGGGGAGGGATTGAGGGAGTGGATAATGTTTAAGGTTCCCATGCTTTTGCTGTTCTGAGATTTATCCCTTGGGCATTCTTCAAAATGATCAAGAAGCCTTGTGACCATTTTATTTCTTATCAATAGCCACGTGTTTCTTCGTTCAAAGCAATGCCTACTGGATTGGGAGTGGTAAACATGCTAAGGGGCTTATTTTGGTGGTAGAGGTTGGTTGACGTAGGACATTATTAGATAGTTTGAGCTTTTTGTGGAAAATTGAATCCAAGATACAAAACATGGTTGTTCAGCCTTTGTCATGGCATAGCCTACAATACCTTATATAGATAAAAACGTACAACATATATTTCAGTTGTTCCTTCCATTTTTGTATTTGATGTTTCTTTGTAATTCTCTTAGAATCATGTCTAGATTTTAATTTCTAACTTATCCTTTTAGTGCTATATTTTTTCCTTTATATTATATTTTCTTTAGATCTCATTTCAATTGTACCAAAAGTTATTTTCATCTACTACGCAGCATTCTTTTTAATTTGTCTTCTGTCCTAAATTTTGTGTATTCTCATTCCTGATATCTTTCTTAGGATGTTGATCATGTAAGCTCTCATTTTATGTTTGCTGCAAACCAGATTTGTTGAGCTCTTATGGCAACTTTCTGTGCATGCATTGAGGGAGGTTCATAGTCGCACATTTGCTGCTGATGTAGCTTCTAATCCACTTCCTGCTTCACTAACGGATGCATCTTATCTTCATGCTGCAGCTTTACTTCCTGTAACCAAGGTATTCAAAACATTAACATCCAGTATTTGTTGCTTCCTGATCCATTTTATGACATGACTCGAGCTTTGTGAATTGATTTTAAATATTTTGCTCCCCCTTCAATAGATTTTTTTGATGCTAGATATAAAAAATGCTTCAGGATCTTGATTTTATTTTGCTTTTCCATATCCTAAGCATGAAATATCTGTGTTATTTTTCTCCCTTCTTTTAGTTTTATTGTATCAAAATTTTAATTTACCTTTTATTCTTATATTTAAAAATTAATCTGCATCTTTTATTTATTACAGGCAAGGATTGCACTTGAGAGAAGAAAGTTCCTAAAAAATGCAAGTATTGCTGTACATAGGCAAGCTGCTTGGTCCAACTTAGCTAATGAAATGACTGCAGAATTTCGTGCTCTTTGTGCTGAAGAGGTACTAAACTTTTCTTTTTACTTCAAATTTTTATGTTATTTTTTATCTTCAAAATACATCTTTCAAAGTATATCATTATCAATCTTATCCCAATCATTTAGAGTGCTAATTATATGGTATGCTACATAAAGTGTTGACTATATGTATGTATAATCTATGTTGGCATGAGGTTCATGGGGGCTGAACCGCCGTGAGTGTTGAACCGTTTCAGCCTAGGGCTGCAAGGGACCAACCAACCCCTTCTACTAATTGAAATTTCCACCCAAAGGAGGGGGCATTTCCCCCCTAGCTATCTACTAGTATATATATTTCATGTTCTCTATTTAGGGTTTCGGTATTCATAATTTCAGATTTCTTGCCATCGGCGTTTCTCCCTAGCTAGAGCTATATCCGAGGACAGGTGGTGCTATGACTATATCCTCCTCCAAGGTGGTGATTATCTACCCACAAACCTACCACTAAACCATCCCTTAATCTTGTTGCAGTCACTACCTACGCCTATACCCCCGCCTGCTGCAACCATCCTTATACCTTCAAACCCGTAGCGACAAACCTTCTGGCCCCTTCCATGCTTCCTCCAAACCTGATCTTACCCATTCTCTACTAACCACAAACCCCCTTTACTTCCTTCCATCTAGCTGTAATCCATCCCACCTCACCACTTGCTGTCGTTAACCCTTCCCACGGCCCAACCTGTTGCCGCAATCTCTGCCTACCTTTCACTTGTTGTCTCCACCCTTCCCGTTGTTGTCGTCATCCTTTGCCTACCTTCCACCTGTTATCTCCACCCTTTATGCTGTTGTCGTTATTCTCTGCATACCTTCCACATGTTGTCTCCACCCTTCCCAAGCCTCTCGGTTGAACCCACAACCCCCAACCTGCACCCACCTACTGTCTAGCCGCCACCCATCACCTTTGTCCTTCCCCTATGGTGTTTGAGTGTGCTGTTGTCAATGTTATTTCTGTTATGAGAACCCCATTATTGTAGTTTCCCGTATTTTTTGCAATCATATTTGCAGTTTATTGTGTTTTGGGCTATCTTCAATATCAATTGGTATCAGACCTAGCTTAATCTTAGTTCTATCCTAGGTTTTTTAGCACCCTTTTTTACCCAAACCACCCTCCCCATAAAAAAATTTTCTCTACCACCTCTTCTAATCCCCAAACCCTAATCATGTCACCATGAAGATACATGTCGGAACCTACTCAGAACGAGATACAACGAATGATTTGTCATCTTCAACAGAGGATTTTTGAGATTGATGATGGAACTCAGGGGGAAATTACTCTCGATCATGATCTGGGAAGTCGAAGAGGAGAATGGGATGAGGATCTGAATCTATTCCATAGGGAAGACGTGAGTGATGAGGAAGATAGGCCCTAGTGCTTTGGAATTCAATATCAAAGGAGCCGAGAGATGTTGCTACATATGGAGGACTGAGATTTTGGTATCAAAGTAAATCCAACGGAGTTCGTTGGAGGTATGGATCCCGACGATTTCATCGAATGGCTACAATCAGTTGAGAGGGTCTTTGAGTACAAGGAGTGTCAAGAGATAAGCTTACAACCATTAAATTGAAGAGCACTTCTTTGCGATGGGAAAATTTACAGACAAAGAAAGAGAGAAGGTTATTTAATGGGAGAAAATGAGGAAGGAGATGCAGAGATGATACCTACGGCCTCATTACCGTCAGGATATGTTTTTGGGACTTCACCTCCTATAGTACAGAGACCTAGCGATAGAGGAGTTTACCACATAGTTTGATTGGTTACAGATAAAGTGTGGGTTGGTTGAGCCTAAAAAACATACCATTGCTTGAAGCCCGCTACTAGCAACGTCGTATAACTCTTGTTCTATTACTCATTGGGAGATGTCCAAACTTTGGTTTTGAAGGTGGAAAGACAATAGAAACAGATCAGACAATAACCCTCATTCAGATAACAATCCTCATTTAGGCAATCACCTATAGCTATAATTACCGACAAGAGTACCTCTGGAGGAGTTGGAAATACAGGACAGGGAAGTGATAAGATAGATCTGTGTGGGAAAATTCTAGAAAAGGGTAGCTTGCCCAGTACAATGCCTACCAAGAGATGCTCCAGATGCCACGACTACGACCAGATAGCCTATAGCAGTTTCACGAGTCGAGTTGCTTTATTCACGGAGCAAGGAGTTGCCGAGGAAGTGGAGGAAGAGGAAGCAGAGGTGAATATAAAGTAGAAACTTCACAGGGGGATAGGAGTATAAACGAGTCAAGTTGAGCACGAGCCACCCTCAGTTTGAGTTTGAGCTTGATTAATTTTATCGAGTTTGAGTTTGTGCTCAAGTTTAAGTCTAGGAGTTCGAGCTGACTTCTTTATTTTTAAAGAGAGAAAATAATATAAATTTAAGGGATTGTTATAATAAATGACAAATTGAATGAGCAATTAAGAGAGGAATTATAGGAAATCACTAAATATAAAATATAAAATATAAAATTTTATTTTTGTTAAATATTTTTAATACTTTAAAGATAAAGTCTTCAACTTTAATATATTTTTAGTATATTTTATATTAATATTTTCATAAACGAGTTGACTTACGAGCTAACTAATCGAGTTGGGGCTAGCTTGAGCTTGACTTGTTAGCCCATCAAAGCTCAGTTCAGAAGCCACTTATCGAGCCTAGCTCGAGTCGGCTGACGAGTTGGCTTGACTCACTTACAACCCTACAGGGGGATGAGAGAGAGATTCTAGTCATACGGAGAACCTACAGACGGAGCCAGAGAAGAATCAGTCATGGCTGAGGCACAATAGTTTTCACACCAAGTGCATGCTGAAGGACAAAGTTTATAGTTTGATTATCGATTTTGGGAGCTGTGAGATTGTAGTATTCACGTTGATGGTGAGAAAATTGGGATTGGCTGCACAGAGGCGTCATCAATCTTTTATATATCTTGCTATGATTGAAAGCGTTTTGTGTGTTTCGTAATTACTAATGTTAATTTTGGATCCATCACATATGTTTTTGATGACTCCAACATACCTTTACCACATTCCTTTTTTTTATGATTTAATGAAATTGATATTGTATATGCCTTCATACATGACATTAGTTTTATCTTTTTTTTTTCCTCTTATTATTAACATTTGCGTGTTCCATATTCTATATTCTTTATGTTTTGCTCCTAACATCTGCAAGTACCAAGTTCTTGATCATTTCAGTAACATTCTTTCAGGCATATTTGCAGCAAGAATTAGAAAAACTGCAGGATTTGAGAAATAAAGCAAAGTTAGATGGGGAATTATGGGATGATCACATCTCCACTTCTAGTCAGAATGCCCATCTGGTTTCGAAAGCAACCCGCTTATGGGAGTCCTTATTATCTCGAAAGAGTAAGTTCTTTGCATTTTAAGTAGTTTTTGTTTCATGGTTCGTATATCAGTTAGCATTGCATTGTTCTTATCTTATATGCACCTTACATATGAAGCATAGATGCATGCTGATATGGATGCATTTTTTTGCATATTTAAATGCAAATTAGTCTGCTGGAAAGGCAATTCTAACTTATGGATATTGGTAAATTTACTTTTGAAAACTCTGCATCAGTCATTTATGTCATCGGGTTCAGCTTATTAGTCATCCACTTTACTTTTTATGTGGGCATTTTATAGTTGAAAATGTTCCGTTCCTAGTCTAATGCAAAAGAATAACTTGAAAATGAGGAAGCAAAAACGAAGTTTGAGTTCAGAAAAAAATAATTGTTTACATTCTTTTGCATCACCGTTGTGGACATACTCATATCAAACAGTGTTAGGTTTATGCCAATGTGCTTCACTACTTTTGCATTTTTTAGTGGAAAGAGAGAATGAGTGTGTTCTAAGTATTTTTACTAACAGTGTCACTGGGATAAAATTTGTACAATGTACTTTCGGTTTGCCTGGATTTTGATATTTATCTGCTGGTTTTACCACTTGCTGCAACTCTGCAGCACCATGCATGGCCACAGATGTGCTGCTTCCTTGCATTTTCTTATCCTGCACATATGCATCAAACTGATGGGCTGTTACTTACTGAATGGCTTTATTTTCTATTATCCTTTTAGTGTTAAAAGCTGTTATTTGAAACTTCATTTTATGTTTAGGTATACATTATTTTGATATCTAAGGTCATGAGATTGATTTGTATTCTCATATCTCTATTCGGTGGTTATTCTGCTCGAAGAATAGAATTGTTGGAAAATTATAGCTTAAGTTTCCATCTTTGTAAATTATGTGCTCATCATATGAAAGTAAGTTTAGTTTGATTTCAAATCTCTCATCTTTATAGATGCTTATTTAGGGTTTGTTTGGGGCAGCTGCAGCTTAATAATAAGCTGTTGCGCAGCAACTGCCATAGGAAGCTGCTGCGGATAATCTGACAGTTTATTTGTTTTTTACAATTTGAAAACAGTTGTGCTGCATCTGTTTCCGGACAAATGACAATTTTACCCCTGTACAGTAATATTGTTTGTAACAAAACTGTTTATACTAGTATATTCCATACTTCAGAGCAAATATGCAGTGCAAAACATTACGAAATAAAGATAAGAAATCTCACTAAACAGTGAGTAGCATTATTACAAAATTTTAAAAAAAGACTACTAAATAATAATAAATAAAATGATAATATTATTTTTAAAATGCAGACGGTGTATGCCACAAGATAAGCCACAAAAAAAGACTACTACTCGCCACGCCCGATCACTCTTGAAGGTGGAATCTTTCAGTCCATCTGCCCACTTATAAAACCATCTCCCGTAGATATGTTACTGATGTGAAGTGAGTAGTGAACACTGAGGTCTGCAGTAATAGTGCAATCCTCTGGAAGTACCTGAAATCCTTAAGCTCATCCTTCTTGAAGCCTTAAAAACATAAACTATTAAACATAACACTAGTAAAAATTTAATAACAGAAGTAATTATTTAAAGTATTATGCAACTGTGAGGTCTTAGAGAACTCGACGTGTAAAACAACAAACTTTCGCTACAAAAAGGTAACAGACCTCATAAAAAATTGGTTCTTAGTTGCTTTTAGCCCACGTAATACTAAGTTTGTCTGCGTCGCATATGCATATCACCAAAAAATACCAAGAAGAACCTCAAAAACCATAGCACCGAAAAGAGAGAGGAACGTTGTCTTCATTAGGATTTCATATTTGACATCAATCAATAGTGACATACAGACTATCCAAAAGTACCAATTATGTCAAACGTCTCATCATAGACTTTTAAAAACTACAAAAAGATAAAAAAGAAGAAAAATACAAAAAAGGAAGATAAACATATACAATT
>JXCR01139296.1:25715-41802 GCA_002079205.1 Phalaenopsis hybrid cultivar
TCTGCATAAAAAAGACTTAAACAACAATTTTTGCATGCAAATCAAAGAATTTTTCTATGAAAATTTATAAAGGTTCACGGCTAGTCACTTGGATTGAGGTTACGGACTGCCTTCTGTAGATTGTCGGGCTGGTAACTCTTGTTCAAGATCGGGAAGCACACAGTCCAGCTCTGAACCCTCACTTTTACCAATGTCTTACACCCAGTTCTGATCTTTCATATGTGGCTAAGAGTTCTTTTGTTTGTGATTTTTACAACTCATTTTTCTGACTTTTGCGCTAGATTTTTTTACCTTGTTAATTTTTCTTGCGAGTTTATTTAAATCTGTCACAAGTCATATTATGCTCACAATATTAATCACGCAACAACAACATATGCCTAAGTGCACTTTTACAGTTTATCTACAACATTTTACTTCTCAAAGTACATTTTATTTACCGACAATTTGCTTATTCTGCATGCAAAACCAAAACCGAAACAAAATAAAACCAAACTTTGACACAAAAACTGTGAAACATGAATCACCAATCTCGAACACTTAAACCCTGGAGCCACCGCGACGACATAAGGTTCAGAGCTAAATTCATGGGCAAACATGACAAGGAACTCAGACTGAGCAGCAAGAGAATCTTCTTCAGCAATCTCTTTCCTTAGTATAATTAACAACCCATAGGACTTCGAGGTAGCTCGCCTAGGGCGACGTAAGTCCTGATTCACTTTAGGTTCTGAGGATGTCCTGTGGTACGACGTAAACCCTCCTTTCTCTGCGAGCTATTTGCATAATCAGATATTATGTAAATGTAAGTCCAAAATAATAAAATTGACAGGATTAAACAACTAAATAACATCGTCTGCAAAACTCAGCCACACATTAAGATAGTTTGGGAAGTCAGTGAGGTTTCTTCTCAGGATCTGTGACTTTCCCTATTTTTTCCTTTCTTTGGACTCCTGAAAATAACTGTTCCTATTTGAGCAACTCCTACTTATTTTTCCCCATCCTACCGTGAAAACTTAAACATTGAAATCTTGAAAACTAGTAACTCTGATCATTATTAAGAGTTTTCTCAAGTAACCCCGTCATTTGGGATGTAATTAACTATATGAGTTTGTCCCTATAAGAAACCCAGGTAAAATAAACCCTATCTAATCTTTGTATTAGATAGGGGAACTTATCGGGCACGCATAAAAGTTCGCAGACCAAATGAATATCACAAGTCTCTTAGTTTGCAGGATTGAGTCTATCACCGAGATATACATTTATCTTTCAGGAGCGTGTAGAATTTGCTGTATCGGACACAATTATATAAATTATTTGATGAATGAGATCCATTTGGTCTCATTTTTTTTAAAAAAATTAAAACATTCTACTTTTAAAACTCAAACTATATACTTTTTTATATTAAATTAAATTTCAAAATTNCTTTAAAGTGTTGTTTGGTGATGAACAAGTGCTGTTTGGTGATAAAAAACTGTTTAGTGCTTAAAACTGCTGTAGCTAGCTTACAAGTGCTGCAAATTACTGTTTGGAAAACTTAAAAGTCCTGTAAGATGCTGTTTAAGACTTTTTTCGGACTGAGAAATGTTTGTATAAGTGCAGTTTGGAGTCGTTGATCGCAATAGGAGGCTGTAGGAAGGGTCTAAGTTGCTGTTTGGAGTCGACGATCGCTGTAGGAGGCTGTAGGAAGAGCCTAGGTTGCTGTTTGGAGTTGCCAATCGCTGTAATAGGTTGTAAGAAGAGTCTAGGTTGTTGTTTGGAGTCACCAATTGCTGTTGGATGTTGTAGGAAGCGTCAAAGTTGCTGTTTGGGGCGATTCAAGCTCATATAAGCGCTATTTGAAGGCTTATAGGCTGCACTTATTGGGTCCGTCTAGCGGCTTAGGGGTTGCGTTTCTTGATTCCAACTTAGGCTTTTGGTCCCGCACTTTTCTGAGTCTATTTGGTGACTTTTGAACCTCTCTTTTCCTACTGATTTGGAGGACTTTTGGGCCGATCAAAACATTGTCTTGGGACAAATTTGAGTACTCTTCTGGAGAGTCTCTTTAATTACATTTGTTGAAAGATTTTACATGTTTTTTTTTTAGGTTGATTCACTTGCTATTTCTCATTGGATCTGTTAGTTTTGAAAGTGGGTTAACATTCTCTTTTTCGTTTGTTTTGTTACTTTCGTCAAATGGTTAAGTCGAAAAATGAGAAATTCTGATTTAATTACTTGGAAGACACTTAGAAATATTTGATGATTCGTTGGAAAACACTTAATTGAGGGTAGAACACCTTAAATCACTTTGAGTACAAGTTAAAGTGTAGACTTCCTAAATTTTAGGAGCACGCCCTAGGTGAGAGCTCATCTACCTAATTGTCAGTGTAGGCTTCCTAGATTTTAGAAGCACACTCTAGGTGAGAGTCTATCTACCTAATTCTCAGTATAGACTTCCTAGATTTTAGGAGCACACCCTAAGTGAGAGACAATCAACCTAATTTTTGAATAAATAATGAAACTAGGCACTTGACCATGATTCACAAACTGATTAAGACACTAGACATGAAAATGTACTGAGACGTAGTTCATGCTTCCTTAATTAAACCAACAGTAAAATTGCCGCAATGACTTAACCTACAATGAAACCAGTGCACTGAGATTTGAGCTTAGATTACACTCAAATTCTCCTAATAATTGGGGAAATTTGTTAGCGCCACATATGGATCATCGAACTAGGATAACTCTAAGGTCTAGGTGGTGAGGACAATGACGACATTGCTTATGTGTGCTTAAATAAGATATACGAAGTGTGATTATTAGAATAATATCTCCTACCTTAAGAATCTTTAATAAGGGAGAGGGAAAGATCCATGATACTATTCGTCGATTCTTGGTGGGATCGTTGCCCCGACACTCTTAGGTTGTCAGTAGTTCTAGCACGATTAGAGTGACTAGCCTGTGGACTATACGACTTTATAAAATATTTACAAAAAATAAAATGAAACTCTTTTGCATGTTAAAAAGAATTCTGCATAAAAAAGACTTAAACAACAATTTTTGCATGCAAATCAAAGAATTTTTCTATGAAAATTTATAAAGGTTCACGGCTAGTCACTTGGATTGAGGTTACGGACTGCCTTCTGTAGATTGTCGGGCTGGTAACTCTTGTTCAAGATCGGGAAGCACACAGTCCAGCTCTGAACCCTCACTTTTACCAATGTCTTACACCCAGTTCTGATCTTTCATATGTGGCTAAGAGTTCTTTTGTTTGTGATTTTTACAACTCATTTTTCTGACTTTTGCGCTAGATTTTTTTACCTTGTTTATTTTTCTTGCGAGTTTATTTAAATCTGTCACAAGTCATACTACACTCACAATATTAATCACGCAACAACAACATATGCCTAAGTGCACTTTTACAGTTTATCTACAACATTTTACTTCTCAAAGTACATTTTATTTACCGATAATTTGCTTATTCTGCATGCAAAACCAAAATCGAAACAAAATAAAACCAAACTTTGACACCAAAACTGTGAAACATGAATCACCAATCTCGAACACTTAAATCCTGGAGCCACCGCGATGACAGAAGGTTCAGAGCTAAATTCATGGGCAAACATGACGAGGAACTCAGACTGAGCAGCAAGAGGATCTTCTTCAACAATCTCTTTCCTTAGTATAATTAACAACCCATAGGACTTCGAGGTAGCTCGCCTAGAGCGATGTAAGTCCTGATTCACTTTAGGTTCTGAGGATGTCGTGTGGTACGACGTAAACCCTCCTTTCTCTGCGAGCTATTTACATAATCAGATATTATGTAAATGTAAGTCCCAAATAATAAAATTGACAGGATTAAACAACTAAATAACATCGTCTGCAAAACTCAGCCACACATTAAGATAGTTTGGGAAGTCACTGAGGTTTCTTCTCAGGATCTGTGACTTTCCCTATTTTTTCCTTCCTTTGGACTCATGAAAATAACTATTCCTATTTGAGCCACTACTACTTATTTTTCTCCATCCTACCGTGAAAACTTAAACATTGAAATCTTGAAGACTAGTAACTCTGATCATTATTAAGAGTTTTCTCAAGTAACCCGTCATTTGGGATGTAATTAACTATATGAGTTTGTCTCTATAGGAAACCAAGGTAAAATAAACTCTATCTAATCTTTGTATTAGATATGGGAACTTATCGGTCACACATAAAAGTTCGCAGACCAAATGAATATCACAAGTCTCTTAGTTTGCAGGATTGAGTCTATCACCGAGATATACATTTATCTTTCGGGAGCGTGTAGAATTTGCAGTATCGGACACGATTATATAAATTATTTGACAAATGAGATCCATTTGGTCTCATTTTAAAAAAAAAAATTAAAACATTCTACTTTTAAAACTCAAACTATATACTTTTTTATATTAAATTAAATTTCAAATTTTATTTTCATATTTTCAATTTCCAAAAAGTTGATCGACAGACACAAGCTGCAATTAGTGCAACACGTGGATCATAAAAATAGTTAATATTACATATGCTGCTCAGACCAAAGGGAATGGACCAATGCAATGCTGCAGNATTTATTTTCATATTTTCAAATTTCCAAAAAGTTGATCGACAGACACAAGCTGCTATTAGTGCAACAGGTGGATCATAAAAATAGTTAATATTACATATGCTGCTCAGACCAAAGGGAATGGACCAATGCAATGCTGCAGCTGCAAAGAATTTGGTCATATTGCACGTCATTTTGGTAATAAGTTCTGTACTAATTGCAAGCAAAAGGGACATTGTTAAGGAGTGTCCTAAACGACCCAGAACCGCAAACCACAAACACTTCATGCTACGGTATCCGACAACACAATCCTGACTCGACATCCACAGTTGTTGACAATAATCAATCAGTTCTCACACCAGATATGGTTCAACAAATGATTCTCTATGTCTTTTCTGCTCTCAGCTTTCATTGAAAAGGTAGAACTATTACTTTTGTTCCTTCTCCTTGATTTGTTGATTCAGGCGCCACAAATCATATGATTGACACAGCTGATTTATTGTATAANATAATTGCAAGCAAAAGGGACATTGTTAAGGAGTGTCCTAAACGACCCATAACCGCAAACCACAAACACTTCATGCTACGGTATCCGACAATCACAATCCTGGCTCGACATCCACAGTTGTTGGCAATAATCAATCAGTTCTCACACTAGATATGGTTCAACATATGATTCTCTATGTCTTTTCTGCTCTCGGCTTTCATTGAAAATGTAAGACTATTACTTCTGTTCCTTCTCCTTGATTTGTTGATTCAGGCGCCACAAATCATATGATTGACACAGCTGATTTATTGCATAACCAACGACCGTATGCTGGTACTCAACATATTCAGGTTGCTGATGGAAATAATATTTCAATCACGACAGTTGATGATATTAACTCCTCCTTTAAACATGTTTTGGTTTCCCCTAAATTATCTACTTAACTTACTCTCTGTTTATCAAATTGTGGATAAAACTGTGACGTACATTTTTCTCATGATGGTTGCATTGTGCAGGATCAAGTGTCGGGGAAGGTGATAGTGAAAGAGGCTTAAAGCGGACAGATTGTTTCCATTACAATTTACTGTTCCTAATACTACGTCATTGGCTTCTTCAATTGTTGAAAATAAGGCAGACGTCTGACATAAACGACTAGGTCATCCAAATAATATGGTGTTGAAGTATTTGCTAGAAAGTGGTGATTTTGGTTCTACAAATAAGAGTTTATTAGTTGATAGTTCTTTTTGTAAACTCGAAAAAAGTAAGACATTACCTTTTTCATATTTTCGGCAGTCGTGCCAATAAATGTTTTAACATTATTCATAGTGATGTTTAGGGAATTACACCAGTTATTTCACATGCTTAACATAATAATTTTATAGCATTTATTGATAATTATAGTCGATTTGCATGGATCTATTTTTTGCGTTCCAAAGCAGAAATATTTACTATATTTTAAACCTTTATAGCATATATTGAAACTCAGTTCTCTGCTTGCATTAAAACCTTATGGTCTGGCATGGTGGTGAATACATATCTTATGAATTTCAAGCATTTCTCCATAACAAATGTATTGTTTCACAACGTTTATGTCCTTATACCCCTCAATAGAATGAAGTTTCTGAAAGGAAAAAATCGACATCTGTTGGATACAGTATGCATATTGCTGTTAGAATCTTCTATTCCAACTAAGTTTTGGACTAAAGCTTTATCTACTGCAGTTTATCTCATTAACTGTTTACCATCTCAACAATTAAAATATGATTCTTCATACTATCAATTTTTTTGTAAACATCCTAATTATCATATGCTGCATACTTTCAGAAGTGTTTGCTTTATTCATCTACCTGTTCATGAACGTCATAAGTTGGGAGCCCAGTCAGTACGATGTGTCTTTATGAGTCACAGTCCTAATCACAAAGGTTTTGTGTGTTATGATTCAATTAATAATCGATGTAATATTCTCTGGATATAATTTTCTTTGAACATGAATACTACTTTCAACATCATCTTTCGACACTGGATACAGTCATACTTCCGCAATTTGATAATTCTTCTTCTGATAAACAGTTCAAGCCTGACATTGTCTACACACGACGCCTGCCCCTTTCACCTCCAATCCTCCACGACCCTGCTCCAGAATTTGCTCAATAATTCTTCGATAATCAACTCGAGGCATTCATCCTCCAGATAGATATGAGAATTCTGCAATTTTAACTAATAATACTGTTCCTACCTCTTATTTTCAGGCTACTAAACAAATTTGTTGGATCAAAGCCATGCAAGAGGAACTTCAGGCACTTCAAGACAATCAGACTTAGAATATTGTTTAATGTCCTGCAGGTGTTAAATCAATTGATTGTAAATGAGTTTATTCTCTTAAGCTCCGATCTGATGGCTCTCTTGACAGATATAAGACAAGATTGACAGCTCTTGAAAATCGACAAGAATACGGGATTGATTATGAAAAAACCTATGGTAAAGATGTTAATTATCCGGCTTGTTTTGTCGATTGTTGCATCAAAAGGCTGATCTTCAAATGACTGATATATTTACTAAGACTCATTCTCGACAGCGTCATCAGTTTCTTGTTGGCAAATTGATGTTTCTTGATCAGTCATCATCAATTTGAGGGGAGATATCAATCAGGAGAAAATTAAATTAGTTAGAATTAAAGAGTTTCCTTATTTGCAATGCTATATTAAATCCCTTATTTTAATTGCACGAATTCTTTCCTTTTAGCTGAATATTTAGATTAGGAATATGTATTATTAAGTTACTTAAAATAGATTATGCAGTTTATTATATAAAAATAGATTGGACAGATTATTATTTATAGCAATGAAAGCTAAGGAAAAAAATATTCAATCTATTTTCTCCAAAATTGACAGGTTGATGCATGCATATGTTCACTTTGAGCTTTTTTTTATAAAAAAACCACTTTCTATTCGCTTGCACATATGTTGCCAATCCAGTGGCGAGTTTGAAATATGAAGTCACAATTTAATATTTTAAAAAACATTTATTCTTGAATTTAGCTCTAATGTATGCATTCATATTCAAGTTAATTTACCAGCTCCTAAGCTTAAACACAATTAAGCTTCAGCCCCAATTTATGATGTTTCATATTTAAGTAAATTTGACACACCTCCCCACCTCCTTTTAAGACAATTAACATAATTTTAAAGCATGAATTGAATCAATATTGCTTTAAAAATAAAACATATAAAACTTGAGATTATGTGAATTTGCCTTATTTGAATGAATAGGTTGATGCGTGCATATGTTCACTTTAAGTTTTTTTTTTATAAAAAAAAAACGCCTTCTATTCGCTTACACATATTTTGTCAATTTGGTGGCAAGTTTGAAATATGAAGTCGTCGTTTAATATTTAAGAATGATATTTATTCTTGAATTTAGCTCTAATTCATGCATTTATATTTAAGTTAATTTGTCAGCTCCTAAGCTTAAACCCAATCAAGCTCCCCCAATTATGTTATCAAATAGATTAAATAAAGATTCACTTGCATTATGACATAAATCTTTATTTGATCACTTTCACATTCAAATATGAGCGAATTTGAAGTCAAATAGAAGCCTAATCACATTAATTGGTGGGGTATCAAATCATAAAACCTATATGAATTCCAAGTGCATTGCGCTTTTGAAATGACTTGATTTATAACTCATGTTTTTATTTTGTCATTTTAAAGCCAAAACAGTTCAAGTTTTCTTAAATTATTTTTAAAGTTCAAAAAGTTAAAACTTTTAAGTCATTTGCAAGTCTTAACAATCCAATTTCAAATATGTTTACAAGTTTAAAAGTTCACGTAATTCAATTTTAAGTCATTTTATAAGCTTATAAAATTCAAATCTTAAATTATTTTGCAAGTCCAAGTCATCGAAAAATATGGTAGCTTCCCGGCGTCAACTCCCGTTAAGGGGCAAAGAAGAATGCCAACCGTCACAATTGTTTTAAAAGACTCGTTGGTCAGTATCGTGATACACTGCAGCCTGTGAGGAAAAATATGTATTAAACTTGTGATCTTAAAAGACGCATTCAATGTACCTGCAAAAAAGGTTAAATTAAAAGCAAGCATTTCCTGGAGAAGTACTTTTCTTTTCCTGAACGGTACTTAATTCCAAAAAACAAATACTCGCATTTCCAATGACAGGTATTTTTAAACACCTAATCTAATTAAAATTTTCAAACGAGTACATAATTTCCCCAAACTATAATTAATTCTCAATGATGGATACTTGAGCCTCATTGAGTGGATATTTTAAAAATCTACCTCCCACACAAAATTTATACCTTTGCAAGCTTCAGCGGCTACCATCGATGGTAATCAGCGAGACGACGAACAATAAAAATAAAAATACAACACAATTTTTTTTGCAGCATAAAAATCTAAAATATGAGACTCAAATGAAGAACAAATGGCTGGAATGGTAGACCAGGCTCGGGCTCGAGTTCGGGTGTTAGTGGCTCTAGTAGGATGATTGGGTCGGGCTTAGGCTTAAATAAGAAATGGCATGGGATCAAGAGGACGGGGAGTAAAGGAGGTGAGGGCTTCCACTGTTTGCTTCGATCCAAAGTAGGGAGGGCCTTAGTTCTGAATATGAAGTGACAAAGAAGAGAAGTTGATCGAGGGCTTCTTTGTGTGGCTATTGGACTTGGGATCGAGCATTTGGAAGGGACAAATCAGACAAACGTGAAGGAAATAAGAATGACCGTCACGTGAAACACAACAATCCAATTTCAAATATGTTTACAAGTTTAAAAGTTCACGTAATTCAATTTTAAGTCATTTTATAAGCTTATAAAATTCAAATCTTAAATTATTTTGCAAGTCCAAGTCATCGAAAAATATGGTAGCTTCCCGGCGTCAACTCCCGTTAAGGGGCAAAGGAGAATGCCAACCTTCACAATTGTTTTAAAAGACTCGTTGGTCAGTATCGTGATACACTGCAGCCTGTTAGGAAAAATATGTATTAAACTTGTGATCTTAAAAGACGCATTCAATGTACCTGCAAAAAAGGTTAAATTAAAAGCAAGCATTTCCTGGAGAAGTACTTTTCTTTTCCTGAACGGTACTTAATTCCAAAAAACAAATACTCGCATTTCCAATGACAGGTATTTTAAACACCTAATCTAATTAAAATTTTCAAACGAGTACATAATTTCCCCAAACTATAATTAATTCTCAATGATGGATACTTGAGCCTCATTGAGTGGATATTTTAAAAATCTACCTCCCACACAAAATTTATACCTTTGCAAGCTTCAGCGGCTACCATCGATGGTAATCAGCGAGACGACGAACAATAAAAATAAAAATACAACACAATTTTTTTTGCAGCATAAAAATCTAAAATATGAGACTCAAATGAAGAACAAATGGCTGGAATGGTAGACCAGGCTCGGGCTCGAGTTCGGGTGTTAGTGGCTCTAGTAGGATGATTGGGTCGGGCTTAGGCTTAAATAAGAAATGGCATGGGATCAAGAGGACGGGGAGTAAAGGAGGTGAGGGCTTCCACTGTTTGCTTCGATCCAAAGTAGGGAGGGCCTTAGTTCTGAATATGAAGTGACAAAGAAGAGAAGTTGATCGAGGGCTTCTTTGTGTGGCTATTGGACATGGGATCGAGCATTTGGAAGGGACAAATCAGACAAACGTGAAGGAAATAAGAATGGCCGTTGCGTGAAACACAACAATCCAATTTCAAATATGTTTACAAGTTTAAAAGTTCACGTAATTCAATTTTAAGTCATTTTATAAGCTTATAAAATTCAAATCTTAAATTATTTTGCAAGTCCAAGTCATCGAAAAATATGGTAGCTTCCCGGCGTCAACTCCCGTTAAGGGGCAAAGGAGAATGCCAACCTTCACAATTGTTTTAAAAGACTCGTTGGTCAGTATCGTGATACACTGCAGCCTGTTAGGAAAAATATGTATTAAACTTGTGATCTTAAAAGACGCATTCAATGTACCTGCAAAAAAGGTTAAATTAAAAGCAAGCATTTCCTGGAGAAGTATTTTTCTTTTCCTGAACGGTACTTAATTCCAAAAAACAAATACTCGCATTTCCAATGACAGGTATTTTTAAACACCTAATCTAATTAAAATTTTCAAACGAGTACATAATTTCCCCAAACTATAATTAATTCTCAATGATGGATACTTGAGCCTCATTGAGTGGATATTTTAAAAATCTACCTCCCACACAAAATTTATACCTTTGCAAGCTTCAGCGGCTACCATCGATGGTAATCAGCGAGACGACGAACAATAAAAATAAAAATACAACACAATTTTTTTTGCAGCATAAAAATCTAAAATATGAGACTCAAATGAAGAACAAATGGCTGGAATGGTAGACCAGGCTCGGGCTCGAGTTCGGGTGTTAGTGGCTCTAGTAGGATGATTGGGTCGGGCTTAGGCTTAAATAAGAAATGACATGGGATCAAGAGGACGGGGAGTAAAGGAGGTGAGGGCTTCCACTGTTTGCTTCGATCCAAAGTAGGGAGGGCCTTAGTTCTGAATATGAAGTGACAAAGAAGAGAAGTTGATCGAGGGCTTCTTTGTGTGGCTATTGGACTTGGGATCGAGCATTTGGAAGGGACAAATCAGACAAACGCGAAGGAAATAAGAATGGTCGTCACGTGAAACACAGTGGCGAAGGACAGATTTGGAATTTTGGATGGTTGAGGGCTTTGGGCTACTCTGGGAACATTGAAGCTCTCTGTATGCCACAATCCCATCGTTGCTTTCCCTGATAGCTTGAAGTGGTGTCTGGGAGGTGAGATCGATGCGGGACTTTTGATCTAGAGCAAGACTGGGCTTCGACTATGTGCCCATTTTTTGTAACCGAGCCCTCCAACCTTTCAAGGGCTTTAAATTAGTTTTTTAATAAGAATATATAACAAGAATAATTATACTTGATTTGAATAAAGGGCGACAATAATTAATAATTTAACATAAATAACTATTCCTTTTTCTTTCCTCTTTTTTATTTTATTTTAAGGGTCAACATAGGGACTTGAGGGCATTAAACTAAACAAAAGAATAATACGAAAAATTATAGACAAAATTGAGCATCTAAAATAGACAAATCATGTTGAATGAGAGTTGACACAAACATAGAAGACTTACAAAAGTCTCACAATAAACTTGGAGAACTCGCTTATGGAGAAGAACAAGAGAAAAACCTTCGCTCTCGAACACTCAAAACCTTTCTAAAGTTTCCTAAATGAATGAAAGATTAAGCAAAGATGAAAATAAACTAGGGGGCTCCCCTTTTTAAAGCTTAAAATTGATTCATCATGGAGCACACCAAAGACAAGTTCAAACTCATACAAACAAAAATTATGACATATTAATGCAGGACAACATTCTAACTTTTGCAAAAAACTAAGTCTACATATTTTCAAGAGATGCATGCAATAAAATAAAACAAATGTCTGCATGTGCTCCGAAAAACATACTAAGTGCTTAAACATAAACTATAAGAAAGCTATTTGGACTAAAAAAAAGATAAAATCAAGCTTTCCTCACTTTGAGAATTATACTTATACTTTAAAAATTTTGTAAACAAACCAAAAAAATTAAAAAACTTCAGCGCATGTGCTTCAATAAATTCAATAATGTCTAAGTCTATGATTCTGCACATAGCAAAACAAGCAAATATTCATATGTTTCAACCAAAGTGTTAACTACTTGAAGATATAGCTTGAGAATATTTCACAAACTAAAAAAAAAAAAATTCAAATTTACTCAGTCTGGAGGAGTGTGCAATTATTTTGAACTACACTGACATTCTTTCAAAATTCAAATGTATTAACANATTGCATTGTGCGGGATCAGGTGTCGGGGAAGGTGATAGTGAACGGGGCTTAAAGCGGACAGATTGCTTCCATTACAATTTACTGTTCCTAATACTATGTCATTGGCTTCTTCAATTGTTGAAAATAAGGCAGACGTCTGACATAAACGACTAGGTCATCCAAATAATATGGTGTTGAAGTATTTGCTAGAAAGTGGTGATTTTGGTTCTACAAATAAGAGTTTATTAGTTGATAGTTCTTTTTGTAAACTCGAAAAAAGTAAGACATTACCTTTTTCATATTTTCGGCAGTCGTGCCAATAAATGTTTTAACATTATTCATAGTGATGTTTAGGGAATTACACCAGTTATTTTACATGCTTAACATAATAATTTTATAGCATTTATTGATAATTACAGTCGATTTGCATGGATCTATTTTTTGCAATCCAAAGCATAAGTATTTACTATATTTTAAACCTTTATAGCATATATTGAAACTCAGTTCTCTGCTTGCATTAAAACCTTATGGTCTGGCATGGTGGTGAATACATATCTTATGAATTTCAAGCATTTCTCCATAACAAATGTATTGTTTCACAATGTTTATGTCCTTATACCCCTCAACAAAATGAAGTTTTTGAAAGGAAAAAAATCGACATCTGTTGGATACAGTATGAATATTGCTGTTAGAATCTTCTATCCCAACTAAGTTTTGGACTAAAGCTTTATCAATTGCAGTTTATCTCATTAACCGTTTACCATCTCAACAATTGAAATATGATTCTTCATACTATCAAATTTTTTATAAACATCCTAGTTATCATATGCTGCATACTTTCAGATGTGTTTGCTTTATTCATCTACCTGCTCATGAACGTCATAAGTTGGGAACCCAGTCAGTACGATGTGTCTTTATGAGTCACAGTCCTAATCACAAAGGTTTTGTGTGTTATGATTCGATTAATAATCAATGTCATATTCTCTGGATATAATTTTCTTTAAACATGAATACTACTTTCAGCATCATCTTTCGACACTGGATACAGTCATACTTCCGCAATTTGATAATTCTTCTTCTGATAAACAGTTCAAGCCTGACATTGTCTACACACGACGCCTACCCCTTTCACCTCCAATCCTCCCCGACCCTGCTCCAGAATTTGCTCAATAATTCTTCGACAATCAACTCGAGGCATTCATACTCCAGATAGATATGAGAATTCTGCAATTTTAACTAATACTACTGTTCCTACCTCTTATTTTCAGGCTACTAAACAAATTTGTTGGATCAAAGCCATGCAAGAGGAACTTCAGGCACTTCAAGACAATCAGACTTAGAATATTGTTTAATGTCCTGCAGGTGTTAAATCAATTGATTGTAAATGAGTTTATTCTCTTAAGCTCCGATCTGATGGCTCTCTTGACAGATATAAGGCAAGATTGACAGCTTTTGAAAATCGACAAGAATACGGGATTGATTATAAAAAAACCTTTGCACCTATGGTAAATATGTTAATTATCCGGCTTGTTTTGTCTATTGTTGCATCTAAAGGCTAATCTTTAAACGACTGATATATTTACTAAGACTCATTCTCGACAGCGTCATCAGTTTCTTGTTGGCAAATTGATGTTTCTTGATCAGTCATCATCAATTTGAGGGGAGATATAAATCAGGAGAAAATTAAATTAATCAGAATTAAGAGTTTCCTTATTTGCAATGCTATATTAAATCCCTTATTTTAATTGCACGAATTCTTTCCTTTTAGCTGAATATTTAGATTAGGAATATGTATTATTAAGTTACCTAAAATAGATTATGCAGTTTATTATATAAAAATAGATTGGACAAATTATTATTTATAGCAATGAAAGCTAAGCAAAAAGACATTCAATCTATTTTCTCCAAAATTGACAGGTTGATGCATGCATATGTTCACTTTGAGCTTTTTTTTTATAAAAAAACCACTTTCTATTCGCTTGCACATATGTTGCCAATCTGGTGGCGAGTTTGAAATATGAAGTCACAATTTAATATTTTAAAAAACATTTATTCTTGAATTTAGCTCTAATGTATGCATTCATATTCAAGTTAATTTACCAGCTCCTAAGCTTAAACACAATTAAGCTTCAGCCCCAATTTATGATGTTTCATATTTAAGTAAATTTGACACACCTCCCCACCTCCCTTAAGACAATTAACATAATTTTAAAGCATGAATTGAATCAATATTGCTTTAAAAATAAAACATATAAAACTTGAGATTATGTGAATTTGCCTTATTTGAATGAATAGGTTGATGCGTGCATATGTTCACTTTAAGTTTTTTTTTTATAAAAAAAAAACCGTCTTATATTTGCTTACACATATGTTGTCAATTTGGTGGCAAGTTTGAAATATGAAGTCGTCGTTTAATATTTAAGAATGATATTTATTCTTGAATTTAGCTCTAATTCATGCATTTATATTTAAGTTAATTTGTCAGCTCCTAAACTTAAACCCAATCAAGCTCCCCCAATTATGTTATCAAATAGATTAAATAAAGATTCATTTGCATTATGACATAAATCTTTATTTGATCACTTTCACTTTCAAATATGAGCGAATTTGAAGTCAAATAGAAGCCTAATCACATTAATTGGTGGGGTATCAAATCATAAACCCTATATGAATTCCAAGTGCATTGTGCTTTTAAAATGACTTGATTTATAACTCATGTTTTATTTTGTCATTTTAAAGCCAAAACAGTTCAAGTTTTCTTAAATTATTTTTAAAGTTCAAAAAGTTCAAACTTTTAAGTCATTTGCAAGTCTTAACAATCCAATTTCAAATATTTTTACAAGTTTAAAAGTTCACGTAATTCAATTTTAAGTCATTTTATAAGCTTATAAAATTCAAATCTTAAATTATTTTGCAAGTCCAAGTCATCGAAAAATATGGTAACTTCCCGGCGTCAACTCCCGTTAAGGGGCAAAGGAGAATGCCAACCTTCACAATTGTTTTAAGAGACTCGTTGGTCAGTATCGTGATACACTGCAGCCTGTGAGGAAAAATATGTATTAAACTTGTGATCTTAAAAGACGCATTCAATGTACCTGCAAAAAAGGTTAAATTAAAAGCAAGCATTTCCTGGAGAAGTATTTTTCTTTTCCTGAACGGTACTTAATTCCAAAAAACAAATACTCGCATTTCCAATGACGGGTATTTTTAAACACCTAATCTAATTAAAATTTTCAAACGAGTACATATTTTTCCGAAACTATAATTAATTCTCAATGATGGATACTTGAGCCTCATTGAGTGGATATTTTAAAAATCTACCTCCCACACAAAATTTATACCTTTGCAAGCTTCAGCGGCTACCATCGATGGTAATCAGCGAGACGACGTACAATAAAAATAAAAAAACAACACAATTTTTTTTGCAGCATAAAAATCTAAAATATGAGACTCAAATGAAGAACAAATGGCTGGAATGGTAGACCAGGCTCGGGCTCGAGTTCGGGTGTTAGTGGCTCTAGTAGGATGATTGGGTCGGGCTTAGGCTTAAATAAGAAATGGCATGGGATCAAGAGGACGGGGAGTAAAGGAGGTGAGGGCTTCCACTGTTTGCTTCGATCCAAAGTAGGGAGGGCCTTAGTTCTGAATATGAAGTGACAAAGAAGAGAAGTTGATCGAGGGCTTCTTTGTGTGGCTATTGGACTTGGGATCGAGCATTTGGAAGGGACAAATCAGACAAACG
>JXCR01139296.1:50137-66444 GCA_002079205.1 Phalaenopsis hybrid cultivar
TAAGGAACAATCACAATGTCAAACCAAAATATTTGATCTCCTACATATAATGATTGATTTGAGAAGATCTATAACGCAACAACCATCAAAACAAATTAATTGATATGCAAACTATGAACCTGATCGTTGGAAAGAGAGTAAAAAGGTTTAAGACAATCATTCAAATATCCCAATGATGGCCACATTGATAAAAATCTCAATTGGATGATTTATTTTTAAAAACTAAAATCCCTAAGCTACAAATATAAATACTCCAAACACAATACCCCGATAATGGCCATGATGATAGATAATTTCAATCGAAAAATACTATCACTAAAATACCTAAATCCTAAAGCAAATCATTTTAGAATTAAATCATAATAAAATATAAAAAATTTCATAAAAATTGCAAAAGCTAAAATCATTGGAGTGAGTCCATCGCCTAAAGCTAGGAGCAACGATCCACCCATCATCTGCACAGTTTTAATAAGGGTGATAAATTTAAAATGACCATAGCTTACCAAAAGCTTATATTGTATTAATTATTAGTGTATCTCTATGATCATTATCAAAAGATCACACTTCATAAAGATGGAACACATGTCCTCCGATCGTGAGGCTTCACTACTAAATAACACCATATTAAGATCGGTACTCTTTGATTGGGTAATTCGTTATAACATGACACCACTTTCACTCCAACAAATCCTGGAAGTTTCATAATGACTAAACCCATTGAGTTGTAAATCACATAGTATACTTGATAGAACAAAAAATTCTTTGTTTGCTAATGTCAACTTAGAAATTTTTTTATATAAAACATATTCCTAAGTTTATAAGATCTCTTTAGATGGTGCATGCCATAATTGCTAATAACAAGATTTTAATTTGTGTAATTGGAAATGAAGCATTTATTATTCGTGAGGAGAATGACAAGGTTCAGAGCGATTTGAGACACAAACTTTACAATAAGAACATTACAAACAATCAAAATGAAAGTAATAATTAATATATCAATCCTACCTCTAAATATATTTCAAAAATATTCATTCAAACATAATAAGTGACTAATTGTGCATATTAAAAATAATAAATTGTGTTAGTTGCAAATTATCATGCAACAAATTACGCAAAGTAGAAGTGTAATATGAACATCAATTGACCACACTAATATAAGATATTAAACAAAAGTAACATAATATATCAAAGCAAAGCAAGATATCAAATAAATTTAGCATAATAAACTTCCTATAACTTTTATTGTCCAACAATACAATGTCCATGGATTCAAATAAGAATATAACAAGTAATTAAAGTCCTAAACACTCATCACTCAGGGGGTTTTCATTGGGGTTGTCATCATAATGAATGGCTTTCCCCTATAATTCTGTTGACCTCACTTTTGGTTGAGGTTTAGTCTCTCTTTTTTAGTAGTCTGGGATCTAGCAATAGGACTTTCCTGTTAACTATTCCTAAAAAATTAGAAAAGGAACCCTCACCATTAGAAATTCTAAACTCTTTTTTGCTCAACTTGAAGTTCCCTACGTTGGTCCTAAAGCACTTAGTAGGTGGGGTCAATATAGAGTAGTTCGAGATGAGTTCTCATAGGACTGCTTGACCTTAAGGTTGACCTTGAATGTTGGTCTGGAGCTGCTCACTCACTGTTACTCGCTTTCACCTCATTCACAACCCCCAAATCAAATCAAAATAATTCTGAACCTTTTTTAAACACACCGTGACAACCAACTACACCATTCTGGTTAATTGAGCTCGAACTAAGATTTTGACGGGAATCGGATCGCGACGCATTTTTGACCCGCTCGTCGACAAGGTTGCTAAAACGACTTCAGATGGCGCAACGGACTGCGCTGACGCGTCCAAAACGTCGATTTTGCTTAGGGGAGACATTCGCTTCACAAAGGCAACACGCCTGGAAGAAAATACACAAAATGGGTAATATAATAATAATAATAATAATATTATTATTATTATTTCCTAAACTTAATACCCCTCTCCCTATTCCCCTCTAAATCCTGCGGGCCCCAACCCTAATCTCTCGCTCGCTCGACCCGTCTCTCGCCCGTCCCGTTAAACTCCCGCGCTCCTCTCGCTCGTCCCGCTCGCCCGCCGTAGCGCAGGCTCCCCACTACTTATCACTGTCGCGGATCCTACCTCTGCGAGATCTTACCCTTTGCCTCTCTCGAGCCGCCCGCATGGAGCATTTGCTCTGCTCGTTTCCTCGAGCCGTTTGCGATCTCTCGATCGTTCTTTCTCTTTCTCTCGTCTATATTAAGCTTTACTTAGAATTTTCTAAGGAGAGGAAGATTTCTGAGAGGGAGGGAAAACTCTGCAAAAATTCTTTCTCACCTTCTTTATTTCTTGGTGCTTGGGTTGACTTCCTCTTGCTGTTGGAGAGGAGTTTGAGCTGGGAAGTACTTTTCTGAAATTTTTGTGTTGAATTCTGCTTTAAAGAGGTACTCCTCCCCTCTTCTGTGCCTTGCTTCTTTTCGGTTTCTCTTGGCCCGGCTGCTGGGAACAGTTTTCTTTGGACGGTACAACATGCTAGCCTAATATACTTTATATACTTTGAGATATTCACCATTCAAGCATGTGAAAGTAGGATTGCAAGCATGTTCTAGGGGCCAGTTATGGTCATTTGTTTGAATCGATAAAAGCAGAGCACGTTATTAGTTGCTTTCTCCTTTTTTGCTTGAAATCTTTGCAAGTATTATGGATGTAGTCTTGAAATGAGATTTGCTCCTCTGGAATACATGTTGGAATGCACTGTAAAGCTTTTTGTTACTATCACTCTTGTTTAAAATGAATACTAGAGAGTTCGCTTTACTTTTCATACATATATGGGGCTCGGTTAGCTCCTGTGGCTTTCCCTTACTTGAAATACATGCTATGAAAAGATTTATTTAATTTGGAAAACTCTGTAACTTGTTTTGAGGGCTTCGTTTAGCTCCTCGTGAGGCATCTTTCCTGCTCAAATATCTGTTGGAAATTGTTTCATGCTTGGAATAGTTAGGTTGGTGGCCCAAATATGTTCTCTATGTTGTTGTTCTTATTTCAGATGTATATTGGCTCCATATCTTCCTTGGCTTTGGATGGCTCGGTTTTACCTTAAGGTGGCTGAAGTTTTAATTTATGTTAAGGCTTGGGTTTGTTTTGGCTTTGAATGACTCGGTTTTAGCCTCTATTGGGGCTCGATTTTGCCTGATCTAGTCCTTGATTTTTTGCGTACTTGTGAAGCTTATTTTGGCATGGGATCTGTATGTTGTTAGCTACTCCAAGTCCAATATATGTGCAGGTTTATCCCCAAATGATTTAAAGTTGGTGCATGGTGTGGTTTTACTTGTTCTTGGCCCTACTCGAGAGTTTGGTTTGGTTTGGTTTGGCTTTGCCTTTTTCTGCTCCTACCCGAGAGCTTATAGTGGAACTGACCCGTGCCTTTTCTTAGCCCTACCCGTGAACTTGTTGGTGGGTTATTTGGAGTCGTTTGGCTCTTTCTTGCTGGACTCAATTAGCTTATATTTTGTTGATGAATCAAGTTTGTCATCCAAAGCCTGTATGATCATTTTATTCATTCTCTTATGCATATCGAGGGAGCGCGGTAAAATAGTTAATGGTATCTCCTTTGGTTGCCTGGGCTTTGAGCCTTAGTCGTTGGTTCCTTTTGTCTCTTTGGCCAAGAGCTTAGCAGCTGTTAGTGGTGGTCCTTCCTGTTGGTTGCCTCGGCTGTGAGCTTTGGCAGCTTCCCCCTTTCCCTTTTGGTGGCCTTGGTCGTGAGCTTTAGCAGCTACTCCTCGCTGCCCTGAACCGTGAGCCTTAGCAGCTCTCCTCCTTTCCTTGACCGCCTGAACCGTGAGTCTTAGTAGTTGCCTCCCTTGTGGGTTGCTTTGGCCGAAAGTCATAGCTGCTGTTCAACTCTTTGTTAAGCCTGGCCGTGAGCATTTATGTGATTTTAGCTGGATGATTTCATGCTTATTTGATATAAAGAGCTTTTAATTAAGTCTGGAATTAAATGGCTTTAATGTTGGCATGATTTTGGAAGTATGAGTAGCTGTCGTCCCTGGGTTACTTTCCTTTTGTTCGAGTTGTGATGTTTGAAAGACTTTGAAATTTTATTTCGGGAGAGCATATGATTGATATAAATTGAATCTATAAAGGATGTTTCAGAAGTTTGACATTGAAGTTGTGATCATTTGAGCGCAGGCTTGGGTGTGTGTGGATAGGTAGTCAGTGGTGGAGCCACGTATACAGTTGTTACATTGACTAGGGTCTGTTTCAATTCGCTCGAGACAAGATTGGGAAGAGATACGCTCCAAATGAGAAAGTGATATCCTTTCAGATTGATTCAAGGATCTCGGGGCCTCCTTTTTCAGGTCCTTTTGTCATGAGTTTTGAGAGCTGATTCATCCTCTGTCTCTTCGATGTTTTAGGTGGATCAGTTCCTCCTCTCTCATCCTCATTTTTATTCTTTTTTTTCCTTGATTCTTGGTTCGATTTTCAGTGCTTATGTCCGATACATAAGTGCACATGTATAGCCTTTTACTATATGTGAAATCATCAAACAAGGTCGCAAGTAGGTCAATTTAGTTTTGAGGCTTAGAACGGTGATGACAAAGACACACTGGTGGTAGAGTGGAATGATATTCCATCCTGCAACATCATGACCTCCTCCAGGGACCCGGTGAACCGTAGGATGCAATATCATTCACCAACACAAGACTAGCGGGGGACCCGTACCTTCTTAAGTTGTTGGCGGTCCTACGCCCGACAGCGTAATCGACCCGTGGACAACTACACTTTTCAAAATTGATAAGAAACATATTTGATAAGAACAAATATAATAAAAAAATATATATTTTTTCATTACAAAATTGATACAACTCCATTTTTGTATGCCTGAAATCCATGTGTATGCTAAAATATAAATTTTAAATGTATTGTAACTTAGTTGTCCACTTGTTGATTACCAGTACCGAGCTAAGAAACACCCTCCTAAGTTAGGTTTAGTAGGATATCCTTCTAGTTGAGTGACGGGTTCTATACATCCGGGTGACTGAGTAGCCTTCGACGAACATCGAGTACAAATATATATATCTGAGCCTAGCCCCGACCCAAGTGCTTGCGGTCCCTTCTTTTCGGATTTTTCGTACGTTTTATTGATAATTTTGGACAAAGCACTCGTGGTTTTTTCTCCGAGATTTTCCCGCAGTTTTGACAAAATTATTTAAATTACTATTCGTCGATTTTCTCGAGTTTTCCTTCACGGATTATTTGTCGATTTTCCTCGAGTTTTCCAGACGACAGTTTCCTTTATTGTTCAATTTTGCCTATACAATACATGCTAGCCCGTTCCTTAAATTCTATTGCTCTACTTATAACTGCTACATCAATTACACTTAAAGGAGCAGCTGACCTCCGAGGTATACAAGTTTGTTTTACATTTGCAGCGCTTTATTTTACAGCACACTACTATTTCTTGTCTACTGTACATTCTACTGCTTTCATTTGTAATACCTGCTACTGCGTCTTTTGCACACTATACTTTAGAATAGGCGGACAATAGTTGGTTTTATAGGAGGTACCCGACAACAGATCGTTGACTCAACAATTGCATGTACACATAAAACTAATGTCGAACTCAAATGTGCTACGATAAGGAGCTTGGAGCTAGCATTGTGGGCAGCAATATCATCTTCAACAGCAAAACACGTCTACACCAGCTAAACCATTCATTAGAAATTTAAACAACAATCCATAAGATTTCGAAGTTGTTTGCCTAGTGCAACATAAATCCTCAACTTTTCTTTAGGCATTTGTATAGCTCTACTATGCAATCTAAGCCCTAACTTATTTTACGATCCCGAGGTTGTCGTTCGTTACGACCTAAATCCTTCCAGGCTATTCGTGTCATCGTTTCACATAAATGTAAGTCCTAATTAAATAAAATTAACATGATGAAACACTTAAATAATTTCTCCCTGAAACTGAAGCCAAACCATAGGGTAGACTGAGAATTGACCGAGATTTTCCTTCGGATCTAAGAGATCCCCTAGTTCTTCCTCTTTTGGATTCTATAACAAATGCTCCAAATTTGAGTCAATCCCATTTCATACCTCTTTGTCCGATCTCATTGAAAAATTCTATCCTTTCAACATCTTTAAAGATAATATTTCCTGATTTTTATCGAGAGTTTTCTTAGGTGACTTTCGTCATTTAAGATGTAATTAACTATAGAGGCTTGCCCTTATAGGAAGCTTTTCCGAACCCAGCTATAAACCCTATTTAATTCTTCATATTAAATAGGAGAACTCGTCGGCAAATAAAATGATTTTGCAGACCAAACAGACGTCATATATTTCTTAGTTTATTTGATCGAGTTTCACCCTCAAGTCTTGTGTTTATCCTTTGGGATAGATACAGAGTTTGAGGTACAATGCTCTTTCATTTAAACTGTGAAAAATATGGGGTCAATTGGATTTTATATTTTTTTAAACTTAAATCTATATGTAAATTAAACGTCCTTTCGAAGCGGGCGACGAGATTTCGATTCCGGCGACTGACAGCTTCCAACAGACAACTCTTCAACTTTTTAGTGCCGACAAACTTAATGTCAATTGAGTTCATATTCACTCATTCTTCCACATTTTCTTCAATTTCAATCATCTTTCTCTTCCTTAATCATTAATCATCAATAAGAAATTTAAAAAGATTTAATTAATAATTAATATAATTTCAAATATTTAAATTTCTATGAATATTGTTTCTCTTGTTGGCTTTGCTAGATGTACGCTTGTGTTACATGTATTAGCCTTGTTTCCAAACAGCCCCAAAAGTTCTTGCCCTTGCTTCCCTTGATAGAAGAGTTTTAAATTTTTAGAAGACATTAAATTTTAGACAAAAATATTACGCAAAAATTTTGCTCTTATTTTTTTGAGGGTTTAAGATCTAGTTCAAAGTTTTTCATAGGCATAAGCCACTATAGTTAATTACCCATTTTGATGTTGACAGAAAACTATCAATTAATGCTAGTCATTAGAACACTAATTATTTAGCATATAGAGCAATAGTCTAATTGCATCTAAGAAAATTTATCACCATTAACCTAAAAGAAAAATGGTGGGGGAATGATGANTATAAACCCTATTTAATTCTTCATATTAAATAGGAGAACTCGTCGACAAATAAAACGATTTCGCAGACCAAACGGACGTCATATATTTCTTAGTTTATTTGATCAAGTCTCACCCTCAAGTCTTGTGTTTATCCTTTGGGATAGATACAGAGTTTGAGGTACAATGCTTTTTCATTTAAACTGTGAAAAATATGGGGTCAATTTGATTTTATATTTTTCTAAACTTAAATCTATATGTAAATTAAACGTCCTTTCGAAGCGGGCGACGGGATTTCGATTCCGACGACTGACAACTTCCAACAGACAACTCTTCAACTTCTTAGTGCCGACAAACTCAATGTCAATTGAGTTCATATTCACTCATTCTTCCACATTTTCTTCAATTTCAATCATCTTTCTCTTCCTTAATCATTAATCATCAATAACAAATTTAAAAGATTTAACTAAAATTTAATATAATTTCAAATATTTAAATTTCTATGAATATTTTTTCTCTTGCTGGCTTGTGTTAGATGTACGCTTGTGTTACATGTATTAGCCTTGTTTCCAATCAGCCCCAAAAGTTCTTGCCCTTGCTTCCCTTGATAGAAGAGTTTTAAATTTTTAGAAGACATTAAATTTTAGACAAAAATATTACGCAAAAATTTTGCTCTTATTTTTTTGAGGGTTTAAGATCTAGTTCAAAGTTTTTCATAGGCATAAACCACTGTAGTTAATTACCCATTCTGATGTTGAGAGAAAACTATCAATTAATGCTAGTCATTAGAACACTAATTATTGAGCATATAGTAGCAATAGTCTAATTGCATCTAAGAAAATTTATCACCATTAACCTAAAAGAAAAATGGTGGGGGAGTGATGATAATCCTTCAATCAAGATCTCATGATTCAATCATCTCATGTCGTCATAAACCTTGGTCTAGATGGTCAAAGAAAGTAATTGACCCAACCTGTTGAATGATCATTTTTAGTAGCCATAAGTTGCTTTGTTCAAGAGGACATTATAAACTTAGGGTGGATGTTTGTCTAAGAAAATAATTTCGATTGATTTTAGCTAATAGAAAGTGTCATGTCCTATTCAATGTACCCAATATTTCATAATTCAAGGGCCAATGACTAAATCATGATTATAATTTAATTATGTCATTTCAAGATAAATCATTGTGTAATTATACTCTGGTCGTAACCATTAACTTAAGATGTGATATCATTTTAAAATAAATTCTCATCTAGTTGAGATTCAAGTTCAACTTAACCAANATCATGATTATAATTTAATTATGTTATTTCAAGATAAATCATTGTGTAATTGGACTCTGGTCGTATTCATTAACTTAAGATGTGATATCATTTTAAAATAAATTCTCATCTAGTTGAGATTCAAGTTCAACTTAACCAACATCGAGGTGTTCAAATGATTTCATTATCATTTATACCTTGTCAACTTTGCTTGTTTGATGATAGATAATCAATTATGTGATTTATATATGAATTAAATTTATTTGAAAACTCACCAGTATGGATCTTCTTGACTGAATTGTTACATGTAGGACAAGTTATAGAGTGGAACTGATTAATGTATTCTATCGACACAATATCAAGACTTCATTTTGAAATTAATTTTTTTTCTAGAAGGCCGTGAAGGCCATATCTAAATGGTTGATAAATTGACATNGCAAGTTATAGAGTGGAACTGATTAATGTATTCTATCGACACAATATCAAAACTTCATTTTGAAATTAATTTTTTTTCTAGAAGGCCGTGAAGGCCATATCTAAATGGTTGATAAATTGACAATTTTAATGTTTACTGCAAGGTGTCTAACTCTCAATAGTTCATTGATGAGTTGTTTGCATTAGACCAATTCCAATATACATAATATGGAGGGTTAAACTTGTGGCTTGCTTGAGAGTAAATGTCGATAGATTTTAAATTTAGTTTTAAAAAATGGGGTTTACATTTTTTAAATACTTGTAAGCTTTTTTAAAAGATTTGTATATTTCTCAAAGCTGAATTAAAATTTATTTTAGCCTAGATTCTTTGACCATGTATTCAATCGTTTTGCACGTTGGTCTGAACACACTGGTGATTTGGGTATATTTTATGCTAGTATGTGTAGTTATTTTGTACCATATATTCAAGCATTTAATACAATGGCCAAAGCACATGCAGACTGACTTAATTTCAGTGCATGAATTGTCAAAATGACTATGCAACCCATGAAAATGAAATACAACCGTGAGTTGCTTGTCTCATTTGAACTACTTTCATTTGTGAAAATATATTATCATTCACAAGAGTACACTTTTGTTCGAGACATTCACGGGTTGTCCTTAATGGTTAATGTTTACATTATTTTAGAGCACTAACATAAATAATGGTATGCAATAAACTAGACAACTTGATTTTATTCAGACAAAAAATTCGTTCATATAAACACATAAATACTTGAAAGGTATGAAGATCGATTGTGGCATTCGTTCACGTGACTGTACAATCATCAAGTTGTGCACACCATTTTACATTTTAAGTCTATTACCGATCATAGTTTGTCTGCTCGCATGTTAGTTTGTGGATTCAATTGTAATTATTAAAAATTTTGAAACTTATTAAGCATTTAAAGCATTGCATTTAGCTTGTGTTTGGACCTCAATTTGTTCAGGTGGGCTATATAAGGAATTTTTTTCCTATAAATAAGGACCTTCCCTTGTTCATTTCATTTCAAGTGCAATTTATAGTGCATACTTGAGAATTCTAGACTTTCTTTTAAGTGAAGGTTTAGAAAATTCTTTGCTGCTCATGGGCAAGCTAACGAGGACATCACAAGTCCCTTGTGAGTCCATTTCAATTGTTGATCTTGCATTTAATTATGATTTTTTCATAGCTTGCGACAATTTATATTTCATTTTGTAAAATTCACAAATTTCATTGATATTTCAGTCATTTTAATACTATTTTATGTCCACTTTGTCCATATTTAAAGTCTGTTTAGGGCAGCTGCAGCTTATCCAACTTATCCAGATAAACAACTTATCCTGATAATTTGTTGATCAACAGCTTATCTTGATAAGTTGGCTAGCTGTTTGGTTTGAGCGTTCGAAAAACGACTGATTTTAAACAATTGATCATTTCGCCCCTTTCTGGATAAGTTTAATTGTTTGGTTTGTGCGTTTGGAAAATAACTGATTTAAAGATTTTTCAACATAAATCAACAATCTGAGACGCAGCAGTTGTGTTGTTTATAACAAAACTGCACTGGCTATACATTAGATATTGCAGAATCAACAAAACTCCTTTAATACAGTACAAAAAATGATATACACCTCAACTAATAGTGGATATCAGAAAATAAAAAAAAAAAAAGCATAAATAACATGTTAAAAGTACAAGCAAAAGAATGACAATATTCATTTAAAATGTAGAAACATGTCACGAGGGACATTATCTGGTTGGGACATCGTAGAACCCCGAGAAACATTGTATAGTTGGGATGTCGTCGAACCCTGAGCGACGTTCCCAGGTTGGGATACCGTTGAACCTCGACCAATATTTTCTGTTTGGGATATTGTAGAGTCGGCCGAACTGTCTGCCTATTTGAAGAAATAACAAACCGATGTATTCACTCGTGTCGCAATCAAATTATAGAGAATTTGATAAAAATAAAAAATATGGGTTGGGGTTTTAGCATGAATTTTGATAAACAAAAATGCATGAGGCATACTAACTGAATTTTAAGAATTTGATAAACAAAATATTTGAAAAATGGATGAAAGTGAGTGGTAATGATCTTGTTCCTTGCTATGGTTATTTTATTTTACTGTAATTGAGTAAATATAAGAACAAACTCTGCATTTGATATTCACTGCTAAGTGAGTGGTGTATTTGTACTTCTGTTATGTTTTGAAACGAATATATGCTTTTGAAATATCAAATATATCGCTGTCATAGTTCTGTTTTAAACAACTTCACTAAACAGGGACAAAATGATCATTTTTTAAGAAACAGTTGCCCCACAACTGTTTTTACACAGCTGCAACAAACAGACACCCAGCTTCCTTGTAGCAACTTCCTAGGGCAACACAGCTGCAGCTGAAAAGCTGAGAAGCTGCAGTTGTGCCAAACAGAGCCTAAGAAATGCACATTTGTTTTTTCATGTAACTGAATGAAAGTCTACAAGCCTATTTCCCCACTGCGAGAAGTACAAAGCATAAGAGCACTTATTTTGGCTATCAGTCTGGATGTACATGCAAAACGATTTACAAGTAAAACTTTTGCCCTGTCAAGTATAAGATGTAAGTGTATTTATAACAACATGGTGAGCCTGCCCTTTTATTTGTTCACATGGGATGCATTGGCGACAACAAGATATGCACAACTCCCTTTTCTTTAATTATTTACTTTTCTTTCCTGTTTTTATCACTTCTCTTTTTTCTTCTTTTCTTCTTTCTAATCCTTCTTTTTTCTTTTTTTATATTTTCATTCTCTTTCTTTTAACCAAAACAACAAAAAAAAAACAACTTAAATCTCCTATAGAATACAAAAAGGACAACTTCAAGTTCTTGCAGAATCTTCAAACCCCATTTCTCCACCATTTTACCTGACTTGCAATTGGTGGCTCGGTCACCAATGAGAAAGGCTGGTAAATAGGGAAATGCAGGAAGCTGGCTTGGATTTGGTGGCTCAGTCGCCTCCTCTTTGCTATGGTAAGCCCAATTTCCTCACCTCCTTTTCCGCTCCTAACCATGCAAAACCCAACTGCAACTTCTACTGTCGAGCTCCCTCTCCCTCTCTCTCCTTATCCCACAAACCTCTTGACACTGATAACCTCACCTCCAACAGCCACCACATCAATTTCTCTCTCATTGCCATCGAGCACTAAAACTACCAACTCCAGCAAGCTGCTGCCAATAGTAACCCATACATTTCTACCTCAAAAACTTTAACCCACGTTCTCCAAAATCTCATCATAGGAGTCTTCAATCTGACAACGCCTTCAGGTAAAAACAAGGAAGAAGCATGATTTAAAATCAGTAGGATTTGAAGTTGTATGTGTGCGGTTCTCGAAACTTGGCCATTTTGCCACAGGACTAACTCATCTTAAGAGTTTTCTAAATAACAGGTACAAATTGTCTACAACAGAAAATGCAAATTTGTTGCAACAGAAAATTCAAATCGAACTCCAATAATAAAATCTGTATTCTTGCAATAACAATTCGGTTGTCTATAAGAACAAAATCAGCCTGCTTCAGCAACAATTTGATATTCAACAACAGCAAAATTAAATCAATCTACGATAGCAACAACATCGATCTTCACACACACACACACATGTAACTGAAGGCCTAGCCTGCTTTTTTAAGTGAGCAGGCTCAAAGACCTCTGGTCGCAATGTCACATGACATTGACCATGACTGAAGGCCTAGCCTGCTGAAAAGACTTCTGCCTTTTGATGAATAATCATAATATCGACAAAAAGAAAATTTTCTAATATTTCAAGTTAACATTTTAACCTTGAAGGGAAGGAATAAATTTTTATTTTTCATTTACATGCGGCATACAAAGCCTATTACAAAGAAACTTTATTTCAAAAATAAAATAATTAGGTAATATACTATTGCAAATCTAATCTATCTTATGCAAATTTGGCTAGGAATTACATAGAAACTTTCTCGCAAGATGTTGGGGCGCAAATTTTTGAAGCCTAAGTCCCACAACTTGACTTTTCTATGATGAAATAAAATGGGTAATGTTCTTCTTGAAACTCCTAAAGATAACCCTATATATTTTTTTCTTTTAAAAAAGGGAACTGTGAATATCTCAAGAAAGATGAAGAATGAAGACATTTGGAAAAGCATATTCATGGTTTAGCAGACGGAATTTAATTTGCTATGATTTCAAAAAAGAATTCAGAAATTGGAAATCATGTTTTCTGCACTTCAACCACATGGTCGAAAGCACAATTAATTCACATTCTTACCAAAAAGATTTCTTCTACCAAATGGCAAAGGGCGGACCATCATGTTAGCAGCATGTGGATCACAGTGCACAAATCCATGCCTAAATATCATTTCTGCAAAAGCTTGGCTAACCTGCATGGTTTCTGAGGAAAACTTAGCATAAATAGATACCATGCCCAAAAACTATATCACAAAGTATGGCTATCTGATTTTACTAGTTTGGAAACATCAGAAAGTTGAATCCCAAGTTTCTGAATGGTAATTAAGTCAGTTATTTCCGCTGCATCCATATATTCCATAGTCAGAACTTTGGATGTGCTCAGATTCCAATACACCTTTGGGGAATATATATAGTCAGCAATATGAGGAGATAACCGCTTAAAGTTCTCCAAGCATTTTTCACTATTCCTGGCCTCAAACAAGAAATCCAATTCCTGGCAAAGTCATTCTTAATTAGATAAGTTTCTATATCAGCATTATCATGGTACTCATAAAATCATTGTCCTGCATGGCATGATTTATAAAGTAGGACATCAAAGCAGAGTAAATAAAGAAAAAGGCCTGGAACCTAAAAAATAAAAAAGATAGAACTTTTTATAAAATTTAAAAAACATATTATGGTTACACTTAAGGTTGCTTGTAGGTGAAAAACATGCCTTAGAAATTGGTTTGATTTTCACTCATTTTTCGAGACATAAAAATGAAATGCTACTTCTGTGAGAGCTAAATATAAGTGGTTTGCGTTGTTTGATAAAAAAATCTGGGTTTCTAGTAATATTCTTTTAAATGATGGATTCAATAAACTTCATTATCTTTCAGAACATTTTTCTAATACCAAGCAACCATATTAGCTCTCCGATAAGTGTCAATCGAAAAAAAAATCAGGCAAAGCATGGAAACATCGATAAATTTCATTATTCATCAAAAAGAAAGGGTCAGTTAGTAATGGAAAACTCAGAGCAATCATTGTTATACATTTNTCATCAAAGCAGGGAAAAAATTTGCGTACATAAGACGTACGCAGAGCTGCGTACGTCTGTAACCTGCAAACAGGTTATAGGGAAGATTTCAAGAGGTTTTAACCGCGTTATACATCCTGTAACCTCCCTGTAACCTACCTGTACCTTGGAGTAAATTCCGCGCTTCTGCGCGCTTCTGTTTTCATATATAGATAGGTTACAGGGAGGTTACAGGGTGTATAACGCTGTTATAACCTCCTGAAATCCTCCCTGTAACCTGTTTGTAGGTTACAGACAGGTTACAGACGTACGCAGCTCTGCGTACGTCTTATGTACGCAAATTTTTTCCTCAAAGCAGAGTAAATAAAGAAAAAAACCTGGAACCTAAAAAATAAAAAAGATAGAATTTTTTTTATAAAATTTAAACAACATATTAGGGTTACACTTAAGGTTGCTTGTAGGTGAAAAACATGCCTTAAAAATTGGTTTGATTTTCACTCATTTTTCGAGACATAAAAATGAAATGCTACTTCTGTGAGAGCTAAATATAAGTGGTTTGCGTTGTTTGATAAAAAAATCTGGGTTTCTAGTAATATTCTTTTAAATGATGGATTCAATAAACTTCATTATCTTTCAGAACATTTTTCTAATGCCAAGCAACCATATTAGCTCTCCGATAAGTGTCAATCGAAAAAAAATCAGGCAAAGCATGGAAACATCGATGAATTTCATTATTCATCAAAAAGAAAGGGTCAGTTAGTAATGGAAAACTCAGAGCAATCATTGTTATACATTTGGGATGATTATATTTTGCTAGTTTTTGAAATGCATAGAAAAACCCAATTACTTTTGAAATGTACATTTGATCACATGCACCTTAAGCCTCAATCTAATCAATAACTTTTCCCTATCTAATAGAGAATGCACCCACTTGGCCAACTAAAAGTCTAGATGACTCTTCTTTGTTTTCTGCTTTTTGTCAAAATTTACACAATTATATTTCCAAAGAGTCATCACATTTGGAAGAACACCACTACTCTTGTTGGGTTTATGATTAGCTTACTTGATCAGAAGATGAAAGGTCAAAGAGAAAGATTCGATGGTGTCAAATCTCATTTATGAAGGGGAGATATGCAAAAAAAGTCGTCCTTTTAGCTCACAGTTTTTATTTCATGTTATACTCATTTTTAATGGAAACAAGAGAAAAGAGAGAGATTTCAGGCTTCCAACCACAAGGGTGTAAATAGAGTACAAAGCAAAAAATAAAAAAATAAAACTTTAAGACAATTGTAATTGATAAATAAAAAAACAAGAACAAACCTAAAGTTCTTATAACAATTTGGTTGAAAATAATTGGAAGGAGATTGTGCTTACTCTTAATTTCTTGAATTTCACACCATCAAACATGGTTGAGAAAAAAAAAACATACCTGAAGCTCCATATTAGAGAACTGTAATGGCCCTTTGGGAANTAGTATTAATTATTAGTGTACACTACTATTTCTTGTCTAATGTACATTCTACTGCTTTCATTTGTAATACCTGCTACTGCGTCTTTTGCACACTATACTTTAGAATAAGCGGACAATAGTTGGTTTTATAGGGGGTACTCGACAACAGATTGTTGACTCAACTATTGCATGTACACATAAATCTAATGTCGAACTCAAATGTGCTACGATAAGGAGCTTGGAGCTAGCATTGTGGGCAACAATATCATCTTCAACAACAAAACATGTCTACACCAGCTAAACCATTCATTAGAAATTTAAACAACAATCCATAAGATTTCGAAGTTGTTTGCCTAGTGCAACATAAATCCTCAACTTTTCTTTAGGCATTTGTATAGCTCTACTATGCAATCTAAGCCCTAACTTGTTTTACGATCACGAGGTTGTCGTTCGTTACGACCTAAATCCTTCCAGACTATTCGTGTGATCGTTTCACATAAATGTAAGTCCTAATTAAATAAAATTGACATGATGAAACACTTAAATAATTTCTCCCTGAAATTGAAGCCAAACCATAGGGTAGACTGAGAATTCACCGAGATTTTCCTTCGGATCTAAGAGATCCCCTAGTTCTTCCTCTTTTGGATTCTATAACAAATGCTCCAAATTTGAGTCAATCCCATTTCATACCTCTTTGTCCGATCTCATTGAAAAATTCTATCCTTTTGACATCTTTAAAGATAATATTTCCTGATTTTTATCGAGAGTTTTCTTAGGTGACTTTCGTCATTTAAGATGTAATTAATTATAG